>OX596291.1:4662074-4866655 GCA_951394225.1 Harpalus rufipes
TGACGGGGGATGAAAATTTAGATTCAGCCTGAAATTATCTTTTTTTTAATGTAAAACAAGATTTATTTACATCATCGTATCTTGATTTACAGATGCTGTAATGTTACATGATTTTTCAAGGGATTTTTTGAGAATTTTTAATTCGGTTCATTTTTCATATTTTCTTCTTGTTCTCCTACACGGTTAAAGAAAGAATGACGGGGGATGAAAATTTAGATTCAGCATGAAATTATCTTTCTTTTGATTTAAAACAAGATTTATTTACATAATCGTACCTCGATTTACAGATGCTGTAAAGTTACATGATTTTTCAAGGGAATTTTTGAGAATTTTGAATTCGGTTCATTTTTTATATTTTCTTCTTGTTCTCCTACACGGTTAAAGATAGAATGACGGGGGTTGAAAATTTAGATTCAGCATGAAATTATCTTTCTTTTAATGTAAAACAAGATTTATTTACATCATCGTTTCTCGATTTACAGATGCTGTAATGTTACATGATTTTTCAAGGGATTTTTTGAGAATTTTAATTCGGTTCATTTTTCATATTTTCTTCTTATTCTCCTACACGGTTAAAGATAGAATGACGGGGGTTGAAAATTTAGATTCAGCATGAAATTATCTTTCTTTTAATGTAAAACAAGATTTATTTACATTATCGTTTCTCGATTTACAGATGCTGTAAAGTTACATGATTTTTCAAGGGAATTTTTGAGAATTTTTAATTCGGTTCATTTTTCATATTTTCTTCTTATTCTCCTACACGGTTAAAGATAGAATGACGGGGGATGAAAATTTAGATTCAGCATGAAATTATCTTTCTTTTAATGTAAAACAAGATTTATTTACATTATCGTTTCTCGATTTACAGATGCTGTAAAGTTACATGATTTTTCAAGGGAATTTTTGAGAATTTTTAATTCGGTTCATTTTTCATATTTTCTTCTTATTCTCCTACACGGTTAAAGATAGAATGACGGGGGATGAAAATTTAGATTCAGCATGAAATTATCTTTCTTTTAATGTAAAACAAGATTTATTTACATCATCGTATCTTGATTTACAGATGCTGTAATGTTACATGATTTTTCAAGGGAATTTTTGACAATTTTTAATTCGGTTCATTTTTCATATTTTCTTCTTGTTCTCCTACACGGTTAAAGAAAGAATGACGGGGGATGAAAATTTAGATTCAGCATGAAATTATCTTTTTTTTAATGTAAAACAAGATTTATTTACATCATCGTATCTTGATTTACAGATGCTGTAATGTTACATGATTTTTCAAGGGATTTTTTGAGAATTTTTAATTCGGTTCATTTTTCATATTTTCTTCTTGTTCTCCTACACGGTTAAAGATAGAATGACGGGGGATGAAAATTTAGATTCAGCATGAAATTATCTTTTTTTAATGTAAAACAAGATTTATTTACATCATCGTATCTTGATTTACAGATGCTGTAATGTTACATGATTTTTCAAGGGAATTTTTGACAATTTTTAATTCGGTTCATTTTTCATATTTTCTTCTTGTTCTCCTACACGGTTAAAGAAAGAATGACGCGGGATGAAAATTTAGATTCAGCATGAAATTATCTTTTTTTTAATGTAAAACAAGATTTATTTACATCATCGTATCTTGATTTACAGATGCTGTAATGTTACATGATTTTTCAAGGGATTTTTTGAGAATTTTTAATTCGGTTCATTTTTCATATTTTCTTCTTGTTCTCCTACACGGTTAAAGAAAGAATGACGGGGGATGAAAATTTAGATTCAGCATGAAATTATCTTTCTTGTAATGTAAAACAAGATTTATTTACATTATCGTTTCTCGATTTACAGATGCTGTAAAGTTACATGATTTTTCAAGGGAATTTTTGAGAATTTTTAATTCGGTTCATTTTTCATATTTTCTTCTTATTCTCCTACACGGTTAAAGATAGAATGACGGGGGATGAAAATTTAGATTCAGCATGAAATTATCTTTCTTTTAATGTAAAACAAGATTTATTTACATTATCGTTTCTCGATTTACAGATGCTGTAAAGTTACATGATTTTTCAAGGAAATTTTTGAGAATTTTTAATTCGGTTCATTTTTTATATTTTCTTCTTATTCTCCTACACGGTTAAAGATAGAATGACGGGGGATGAAAATTTAGATTCAGCATGAAATTATCTTTCTTTTAATGTAAAACAAGATTTATTTACATCATCGTATCTTGATTTACAGATGCTGTAATGTTACATGATTTTTCAAGGGAATTTTTGAGAATTTTGAATTCGGTTCATTTTTTATATTTTCTTCTTGTTCTCCTACACGGTTAAAGAAAGAATGACGGGGAATGAAAATTTAGATTCAGCATGAAATTATCTTTTTTTTAATGTAAAACAAGATTTATTTACATCATCGTATCTTGATTTACAGATGCTGTAAAGTTACATGATTTTTCAAGGGAATTTTTGAGAATTTTTAATTCGGTTCATTTTTCATATTTTCTTCTTGTTCTCCTACACGGTTAAAGATAGAATGACGTGGGATGAAAATTTAGATTCAGCATGAAATTATCTTTTTTTTAATGTAAAACAAGATTTATTTACATCATCGTATCTTGATTTACAGATGCTGTAATGTTACATGATTTTTCAAGGGAATTTTTGAGAATTTTTAATTCGGTTCATTTTTCATATTTTCTTCTTGTTCTCCTACACGGTTAAAGAAAGAATGACGGGGGTTGAAAATTTAGATTCAGCATGAAATTATCTTTTTTTTAATGTAAAACAAAATTTATTTACATCATCGTATCTCGATTTACAGATGCTGTAAAGTTACATGATTTTTCAAGGGAATTTTTGAGAATTTTGAATTCGGTTCATTTTTCATATTTTCTTCTTGTTCTCCTACACGGTTAAAGAAAGAATGACGGGGGATGAAAATTTAGATTCAGCATGAAATTATCTTTTTTTTAATGTAAAACAAGATTTATTTACATCATCGTATCTCGATTTACAGATGCTGTAAAGTTACATGATTTTTCAAGGGAATTTTTGAGAATTTTGAATTCGGTTCACTATATTAAAATATAATCTAAAACTTTTCAATCTTAGTATTTAGGACTTTTATATCAAGGGGAACAACATATTAGATTTTGACTAAAATTGACAAACCGGAAGTGATACTTTACTTGAAGCCCGTAACAGTTTTTCATGAAGAACTATATTAAAATATAATCTAAAAATGTATTTAGGACTTTTATATCAAAGGGAACAACATATTAGATTTTTACTGAAATTGACAAACCGGAAGTGATACTTTACTTGAAGCCCATAACAGTTTTTCATGAAGAACTATATTAAAATATAATCCAAAACTTTTCAATTTTAGTATTTAACACTTTTATATCAAGAGAAACAATATATTAAATTTTGACTAAAATTGATAAACCGGAAGTGATCTTTTTCCGTTCCCGAGATATTTATTTTTTATAGTTTTCCCTATAAAAATACATTATATCCCTGACTACTAGTTGTCACCGAGCCATGTTTCCCAACAAAAATTACAGTAAAAAGAAGAGTCCATTGAAATGAAATAGTTATATATTTTGTCTTACAAAAATGAATATTTGCGAGGAAGTGTACAATCCTATCGTTGTTATTTTGTAATGTTGTCTCTGTCTTTCAATATATTTATCTCTGTCATACAAAAATGAATATACCATGCACCCGCCGTTTTATCCAAAGTGTAAAGATATATTTATCGACAATACCTCTCGCTAATTACAAAGGGCTACAAAACACGTACATACATACATACATACTGAAACAACAGTACCGCCCGCGAACTAATCAAAGTGTAAAGGGGAAAATAGATTTTTTTCACCAATAATAGCATTACAATTTACAGTTCTGTGGCTTAGAATTTCTGCAAATTTTGTCAATATTTCATAATTTTGAGAATCAGATTTAATTTTGAGTATTACATTGAATAATAGTGAAGATAGTGGATAGGAATTATGTAGTGTGTTTCATTTAACTTTTATTCTTTGTATCATTATTAAATGTATTTGCGTGTTTGGAACCGCTAATATTGTTGGTAATGCAACAATACTTTATAATCCAAGAGTCGTAACTTGGAATAAAAATAAACAAGTTCAAATCTAGTTACTAGTCAATAAGGAGTACCTGAAACAGTTTTATCTGTATTGTTCGTGAAATATTTTCACTAGAATAACTAAGCATTTGAAAAGTGTTGCACTTTCCACTTTATAACCACCCGACGGACAGGGTGGTGCAAAATGAATCTCTCTGCACTATTTTTTGTCAAATACTTTTGAAACTATTTAAAAACTGTTCAATAAAATATCGCTGATACATTTATTATATAAATCAAGTCTCTTGTGTAATGAAGACATGCATGTTTGCCGTGCGAAATTTTATTCAACAGTTTTTGAAATGATTTAAAGAACACTACAAACTAATAATTATTATTTAATAGGTAGACCTTTGGCTGGTCTGAGATGTCAAGAAACTTGGAGTATTTGGATGCAGCTTTCGATTTCAATACTGCAAATCTTCTAAAGCAGCTTTCTGAAGGATTGCTGAGCTCCAGATAAATCTTCTGCGGCGATGAATGAACAGGTAGGAACTTTAATTTTTTATAAAATATTTTGTTCTCGTACTCAACCATGGGAACTTATAGTCAAGGGATTATGGCTATATACCTAATTATTAACTTGTTCTCATACTCAACCATGAGAACTTATAGTCGAAGGATTATGACTATATGCCTAATTATTAACTTGTTCTCATATTCAACCATGAGAACTGAATCAATGAAATATGACTATTATAAATGTCTAAATATTATCTTGTACTCAAATTCGATTTTGAGTAATATATTGAAAGAAATATAACTTTCATGAATGTCTGTATAATATCCAAACAATTTAAAATTGAAATGTCGACTGTTTGTCAATAAAATCAATATCTGGAAACATTTGATTAGCATATATCTTTCAGGAATCGGACATCAAGAAGACTAGAATAATATTAGATTATAAATTGTACTACTCAAAAGTGAATAGGGATTTAAAATTAATTTTTCGTTTAAATATTGTTACAAATAAACATAAGTAATAGTTTATTATAAAAAAAAAAACATTTTGTGATATACCTATTCACTTTTGAGTAGTTTAGTTTTAAGTTTTTTGAAATGTATTTTCAGATGTTAATTAAACTTTAGCTCATCGCGCCGTAGAGCAAACACGCGTTTTCTTTAAAAAATTAAAAATAAATTGATTTAACTTGAAGTGCATTCCCTACCGATAATTCATCATAAAATCGTGCGTTTTGATTGCCCAGACGGCATCTAGGGAGAGTGAATGTGAAAAAAAAAATTGTATGAATTGGTGTGTCGGGGCATGCTTGCTGTCGAATGGTGAGAGAATCAGGAAGTAGGGGGTGTGAGATTCGAAACTTGTTTGTGGGTTCGGGTTTCCTTATTTCTTTTTTTATTATTATTAACATTGACGGTTAGTGGGATGATTAGGTAGGGTTCGTGCGCGATTTCCATAATTGAGTGGACTGATATGTATAGTAATTCACAACGCCATGTGAAACCTATATTCTGGTGGATCGCTTCACACTTGTGTGAATGTTTCTAGGGACAGTTTAATTCTTTTGTACCAGTGCTGACCATCGTTCGTATTGGCCGCTGCTCTAGTTTGGACGCTTTAAAACCGCTAGACTCAACTGAGAAAAGTTTTAAACAAACCTGAATGCTTACACAGGAAACTCTATTATGGCGTTATGTGCTCTCCTCATCCGGAGGCAACGTAATCATCGTTTAATTTTAATGGCAACGAATTATTAAAGACAAAGTAAAGTTTTTCTTTGATTTATCTTTTGTTTGAGCACACGGGTTGGCCGCGTTCGGTGTCAGGTGTTTCGGGAATGGCCGGGCGATGCCATCGGGAGTAGCTCTTTATTGCATCCAAGCCGTGGAATATCACTTAATTGCTTCCCTTGTCCTTAATTGGCTCGCGTGTGTAGGCCGTAAACCCTTGTGGTCGCGACTGGGGTCGGCTTAGCCCCCACGTAAACTACTGTGAGGACCGCCCCGGAGTCCTCATTTTTTGTCTTAGTTCGTATATCTCTCTCTCACTTCAACTTAGCTTAACATAGTCTAGATATAAGATAGCTTGCGTAGACATAAGATAGCTTAGATATAAGATAGGCAGGGGTTGTTTTTGCTTTTTGAGAGAGAGAAAATTAACGTAACTTACTATTTTTAGATTTGCTTTTGTTTGAAAAAGTTATTAACGTAAGATAGGTTTTTTTGCGCACTTCATAAACTTAATTTGGGGGGAACTACAATAGTTTAAGTTAGATTATAAGGTATTATTGTATACGGAACTGTATTTATCTAATAAATGGTATATATGGGAAGCGTGGGTTTGGCATGAGGGTGGTGTCTCCCTATATATACCATTTATTAAATAAAGCATTTCAGTTATAGTTTTAAGATAGTTATAAATTAAAAGAATTCCCCCGCCGCCGTTGTCACCGAGATTGCAGTGCCGATTGGGATGCGTCTCCATGGCTTCCTCTGCGTAATGACTTTTTTAAAATGTATGTACAATAAAACAATCTTTTAATTCTGATTATTTTAATTTAAACCCGTCACATTAGTTTTAAAGTTAGGTAGTTTTAGTAAAAATTGTAATTATTATTAAGTACATATTTTGACGCGGTCAGGGCAAAGTTAGATTTTAAGTATTTATTGGAAACGAAGTTTTATATTAATAAATATTATATATTTTGGTGAGTGGGTGGTTGAGGCGGTAACACCAAAAATATATATAATATAATTGATATAAAGGTTCGCAAACAGTCTTGTTAAATTAGTCCATAAGTATTGTAAACGGAACTCTAATATATAATATATTTGGGCGGTTTTAGTCTAAACATATATAATATTAATAGAGTTTCGTATCAGTTATAAAACTAAAATGTTTGTTACCAAATAAAATTATTATGGGGTTATATTATTTGTTGTTAAGTATTTTGCATCTTTATTCTGTAAATAAAAGTTAAATCTCCAGATAAACTTTTATTTGCAGAATAAATATGCAAAATAATTAACAACATATAAAATAACCATAATAATAAGAACAATTTATACGGTAACAAATGTTTTAGTTTTATAACTAAACCCTGTGTGACATTTTCATAAATTGTTAATAGATTTGTTAACAAATTTAGTTGGAAATAATTACGAACAGAATTTTTAAACTCAAAATCTTTTACGATTCATTTATTATATTTCTGTTTGTAATTGTTTCTAAATTTGTTAACAAATCTATTAACAATGTATGACTGTCAAACAGCTCTTTGTAATAATAATGCCAATAAACTTTAATTTTTATAAGATGAATTGTTGTTATTTCTTATTCTTTTAATACAAATATATTTTTATATTACAAAATTGATGTTAAACTTTAATTTTTATAAGATGAATTGTTATAATTTCTTATTCTTTTAATAGAAATATATTTTTATATTACAAAATTGATTTTTTTTCTAAGTCCTTACACGTACATAGTTTTTAAAACGTCCGCCTGTCGATAAAGATTTCAACTTGAAGCGTTTTAGCAATTAAAATATTTTCTTTTTTGTACATACGTACGTACATACACGTTTATAGTTTTTAAAACATCCGCTAGGGGGCAGCACCTGTCGTTCAAAATTGCAACATTAGAGTATTAGCAACAAAAAAAAAATTGTGTACATTTACATACACGAATGTAGATTTAAAACGTCCACTAGGGAAAAGTACCTCGATAAACGGTGCAACTTAGGTAAGCAACCAAAAAAATAATTTCATCCCATATTCAGAGACTAAAATTCCCAATAGGTATACGTCCCATATTCACTAAGTACAAATTTCCAATAGGTATACGTCCCATATTCACTAAGTATAAATTTCCAATAGGTATACGTCCCAAATTCACTAAGTATAAATTTCCAATAGGTATACGTCCCATATTCACTAAGTATAAATTTCCAATAGGTATACGTCCCATATTCACTAAGTATAAATTTCCAATAGGTATACGTGTGGACAAGTAAGTGCTGCCCCCTACCGGCCATTTTAATCTTACAGAATTCATCCCCTAAGTAAAAGGAATAAAAAAAAATGGGCAAATTATATTTTAATTTATATTTTATTGTATAAAATATTGTAGATTAGGATAGTTTACATAAAATACAACAATGTAAGATACAAATAAACAATAAATACAAGTAAAATTTATACAAACTATTATTTGAACATCCCTATTTCTAATTTTCAGGACAAGGGTAAGTATATTTATATATAAAATACAAAGAATCAGAATTAAAAATACAATTTAAGCTAAGAACATAATAAAGACAACAATGTATTACAAATAAACAATACTTAAACTAATACACGTCTTTATTTAACAACCCCTTATTTATTCCAGAAAAAAAAATACCACAACAAAGAGACAGGGAAGTATGTACACAGCTGATTCCGCTTAATTGGGATAACAGAGAAGTATGAGAATTCTATTTCGCATATTAATAAATGTTATTTTAAAACTAAAGAAATATTACAGAAAAACTAAGCTGAAACGATTTTCAAACTACCATTAAAACATAACTAATTTTATTTTAAATAATATCTACGACTTCTATTCTGTACAACAAAAACATTATAAAAAAAAAAATGAGAATTTGTTCAACTTTTTAAAAAACAAAGCTGTCAAATTTCAATTAGGCAATTTTTAAATCCTTGGCCCTACGCCCTTGAAACTTAAATATGTTGTTCTACGACCCCAACATTTCAAAGGATGCTAAGGGAACGCAAAATTTCAAGGAAATCGCTGAAAACCCAGCCGTTTCCGAGATACGAGCCCTTAAAGTTTTCGAAGGGTTTAATACTTATATACTTTAATTAAAAGGGCTAAAAGGCCGGAAAATAGCCTATCGGGAGGATTTGAACCCGTCCTTTCCATTGGCTTGCACAGAATTGATGAAAACCCTTTAGTATACGATATATTTGCCCTTCAAATTTGTGACGCAGGGCCTGCGCTAACTATGGAACTAAAAAAGTTAAAAGGGCCGAATATATTTTTTATTAAAATTAACTTGATCTGCATAATTGAAATACGTGGTCATATTTTCCCGAAGGATGCAATAAGCCCTTAGCAGTATGAAATAATGTTTTTTTAAAATTTTAAATGATACATTAACGAAAACATGACAAAAAAATTGGAATTTTGTTCAGATTTTAACGAACGAAGCTGTCAAATTTCAATTAGGCGATTTTTAAACCCTTGGCCCTACGCCCTTGAAACTTAAATATGTTGTTCTACGACCCCGACATTTCAATGCATTCTAAGGGAACGCGAAATTTCAAGGAAATCGCTGAAAACCCAGCCGTTTCCGAGGTATGAGCCCTTGAAGTTTTCGAAGGGTTTAATACTTAAATACGTTAATTAAAAGGGCTAAAAGGCCGGAAAATAGCGTATGGGGAGGATTTGAACCCGCCCTTTCCATCGGCTTACGCAGAATTGATGAAAACCCTTTGGTTTACAATATATTTGCCCTTCAAGTATGTGGCGAAGGGCCTACGCTAATTCCGGAACTAAAAGAGCTAGAAGGGCCGAACAAGTTTTATTAGGTTTCTTTGGACCTGCATAATAATATATTGACCTTACAAGTTCATGGCGAAGGGCTTGCGCTAACTCCGGAACTAAAAGGGTTAGAAGGGCCGGATAAGTTTTATTAGGTTTCTTTGGACCTGCATAATAACATATTTACCCTTCAAGTTCATGTCGAAGGGCTTGCGCTAACTCCGGAACTAAAAGGGCTAGAAGGGCCGGACAAGTTTTTTTAAACTTACTTGGACTTGCATAATTGAAATCCGTGGGCAGATTTTCCCGAAGGGCTCAAATAAGCCCTAAGCCCTTTGAAAAAGGGCGGACTCCTGTCGGATTGTTGTTTTCGTACCTAGAGAACTTATTACTAAAGGATAGGATAGAAAAATTCGCAAAAATCCTTAAATATTAGGATATTTCCCTGTCTCTTTTGTTATTACATAGGAAAGGTAAATAAACAACTCTTTTATTTATTTATTCTTATAAAAATATCATCTATTATCTTCATCCAGTGTCGTAGTTGCCGTATCTTATCTCGGGGTGTAGACCGGCCCTTCGCGGAACCTGAAAACAAACATAAGCATTATTTATTTTGAGCGGCAAAGTACGAAAGACATAATAAATAAACACTTAATTGCAGTGGGGGTATTACGTGATAATATTAATATTATGATATTAAAACAAAGACTTCAGTTCCTATTAGACTTCGGTGAAGTGAACATGGGGTGTGTGCTTGTGAATAATCGTGTAGTGTAAATTACAAACGAAAAACTTGGGCATTTTTATTGCAATCGTTCTCTACTACAACTTATATATAGTTCGCGATACATTTTCAAAATATTATATTTACCATGTAATTTTCTTACAATTATTTAAATAACTTTAAATAGTTTTCAATTTCTTTAAATTTTATAAAAATAATCTAAATTTAATAAGGTAATAGTAAACTATTTTTTAATATTTAATTATTATTATTTACAATAAAATCTAAATATTCCAGATTCATTTTTAACTTATACAACGTATATCGGATTATTATAATTTTGATTATTATTTAAAATGTTGCATAAGTCTCTGTTTGCCCGTTGGTGTTTATTATTTAATCCTCAGTCTAAATTTTATTGTCGTAAATGTTGGTT
Source organism: Harpalus rufipes (assembly GCA_951394225.1). NCBI lineage: Eukaryota > Metazoa > Arthropoda > Insecta > Coleoptera > Carabidae > Harpalus > Harpalus rufipes. The sequence goes on from OX596291.1 coordinate 4,672,902, forward strand.
TATACTATACGGTTGTTGTAAATTTAAAAAAAAATGTTTAGTGTATTAAAATAACTACAATTGTTCGTAAAAGTGTGGTTTATGTTTCATTAATATCAAGTGTTATACATGTGTGTGTTACGTAATGTGTACTGCAAAGTGTATTCTAATCCGTGAAACTCGCCGATGATGATATATTATAATGATGATAAACCAGCGGATGATATATTAAGAAAATTCGCTGTCTCCACAAATACATGTAAGTATGAACCTTTTGTTATTACATTTCCCTTTATCCTCTAAACTGTTTAAACTCAAAACTATGTGTCTGCCGTATCCTAATAGTGTATTTTATACAAAATCTAAATTTTTGCATTTCTATTTATTATGTTTATTCGTGTAGAAATGATAAATGAAAATATGAAACAAGTGCACATAAGAAAGTTCAGAGAAAATTTAATTAAAACACATTTTACTTTAACTCCCTATAACTCTTAAACCAATCGAAGTTAAAATTATAATCTGATGTATCTTATAGAGAATTTTATGTAGATTTCAAATTTTCATCGTGCAAGTTGCTATCTTTAACCATGTAGGAGTAATAAATAAAAATGTGAAATAAGAAAGAATGACAAAAATTAATGAAATATATACTGTTTAACTCATATTTATTTTGCATAGACTTTGAAGTCTGGGAGATCAGGCGAAATGGTTCATGACTTCACGATACGGCAGGAGATGGTTACCTGATGCTGGCATCGAAATGAAGTCCACCAAGGCCGGAGAGAAGTCCCCAGGATACTGTTAACGCACGAACGGGTTCTCCAAGTCGCGATGGCTGCATCTCTGATCCACTGGAATGTCGAAAACGTTATCAGCTGTAAAAAAAAAAGATTCGTAATAACTTATTTATTGTATATGCAATTTGTGTTTATCTGTACTAATAATATCGCTTTTTATATTAATATCTAAATTTCAAATTTCCTATAGAAAACTATGTCAATATTTAAACAATTAAAACTTTGCTTATTTATACTATAATGCATGCTCAAATGTAATTTGAAACGTACTAGTTCCTATCTTGCTTACTTTCAGAGATATTGAGCCCTGAATTTAAAATTTCCTATAGAAAAGTATTTGTCATTGAAAGAAAATAACTGAAAATTCTTTCAGAATTTCGGAAATTTTCAAAATATACATATATATATATATATATATATATATATATATATATATATATATATATATATATATATATTTATAGAGAAATGCATGATGAATTTTTTTTTTCAGCAATACATAGTACTGTTTGTATCAATCCTATATTTCACGGATAGTCCATTCCATGGTCCTTGTTTACAAATACAATTAAAAAAATCGTACGGGTGAGTAAAGGATTTTTGATTGTTGACTACTATTGTTTATCAGTTTTATTGTTACAGTGCTAGTAAACAGACGTATGTGTGGTGTGTTCGTCTACGACTTCCTGATGCCTGAAAAGGACTTTTGGACACCATCAGGACGGAGTTTTGGATTAGTAAATAATTTATTCATAGTAAGTTTTTTTTTTGAAATAATAACACTATTCTGGACTTCCATTGTCTTTATTTAACAAAAAGTAATAATAACACACAACGTTGCTAAAGAATCTGCAATCGTCTTCAGGTGAATACTAACAAATACACCTGAAGACGATTGCAGATTCTTTAGCAATTGAAACGTTGTGTGTTATTATTACTTTTTGTTAAATAAAGACAATGGAAGTCCAGAATAGTGTTATTATTTCAAATACAACATTGTTTACTTCATTCAAACGCAAGTTTTCTTTTATTTTTGAATTACTTTGTAGTACCCAATATTGGGGATATCAGCTATTATTTCTAAAGACTCTTTCGGCTGTAGATATACCTTATAATTGTATAATAATTGTTGATACTGTGTGGAAAATAATTGGAATTAATTTAGAATTATTTAGTGCTACTACCATACACAAATATTATTGTATGTACTAAATAGTTTTATAAAATTTCAATATTCTTTTCAATATTGAATTTCTCGCACTTTCTTTCATATTTCTGAATCCATATAATTATCTATAGCCACTAATTCAAATATTACTTCAATTATATTTTTATTGTTACAGAAACATGTAACAGGGAGTTGAACTACAGACCCGGACGAGCCCTAGAAGGATGTGAGTGAGTTGCAGAAGGACGCACCTATTATCCTACTTTCAGCGTTGGAAATGATCATATTGTTGCAGAGCATCACATTGAAGACACCCCAACATGTATTGGTACCCCTCAAGACTTATTTATAAGATTTATGTAAATAAATAATTAAATAAATAAAACTAATCCTCCTAAACAATAAGTACTCGTATATGAAATTAATATATAGCAAGATACATATCGGTACATAGTCAGTTCATGTAATTTTCATACATTACTTATATAACAAAGTCACATACTATACATACAAGCATACATTCATACATATATATATATATATATATATATATATATATATATATATATATATATATATATATATATATATATATATGTTAATTAAAAATCTGGCCATAGGCGTTTAAAATGGGAAATCAGTTTTTCCTAGCGCAAAAGTTCCCAAAATATTTTAGACAAAAATACTTCAAATAAATATTGTAGAGAATTAAATTATACACCGTAGTTAGTAATAAGATTTTATTTTTGACATTTAATAACCGTTTTCTGAAGACTGCTGATTTATAGCGATAGCCATGCAACTCAAACAAAATTTGTGCACCAGTTTATAATATTTATCATAAGAAAACTTACAAAGAAATAAGTTATTAAACGAAAATCACAAAACACGAACTTTTTTGAGTTACGACTAGGGTTTCACAGCTGGACTTGATATTCAAGTTACTTGACATGAAATCAAGCCAAGCTCAAGTCAAGTAATAGTAGCCAAAAGTCAAGCCAAGTCAAGTAGTTTTAATTTCAAGTACTTGAAAAACCAAATAGTTATTTTTGAATTACTTGAAAAAATCATGTAGTTATTTTTTTAATTACCAGAGAAATCAAGAAGTTCTTCAAGATTACATTTCATTTTCATATGTTTTATAACAATATCAATAATATACCTTGAAATTTTCAGCAATTCTAATTACTGAAACTTAACATATACGGGGTGTAACAGCTAAAGGAGCTACCTCAAATCATTTGTATATTATTAAAGTTATAATAAAATACTATAAGAAAATCTTTAGAGGACCAGGGTGACATCCGATTAGAGAAAAAAATATTTTTTAAACCAGTAGTTCTCAAGTTACAACACAAAGTCATATTTTTTTAAATGGAATGGTATATATATATATATATTTTTAGGCCCATTTGAGTATTTTTTTCTCAATTCAACAATGTAATATTGAGAAAAATTCAATTCTTATAGTCATAAAGAAAATAACTCCCAGAATCCAAATTTGGAAAGTATCATTCATTATGTCGCTTAGTTTTTAATATATTTAAATAGAAATTGTATTCTGTTCAAATTTGGTTGTATTCGAAAAGTAACTTTATTTACAACCCTTGTGTACTCTAAATATTTTCCCGCTATTTCTACATTCATAAAATTCAAAACTCCCAGAACAAATTACCTAATACATAAAGCAATTATTATTTATAATGACTCATTATTATGTAGTTGTTGACTTGTACTTCTGGGGTAAATTATCTAACACCCTGACTGTTACATGGATTAATTCCTGCATTTTGTTTGTTGCAGTGCTAGTGTAAAGACGTATGGTGATTGTGTGCTAGTGTATTGCGACCACGAGGAAGACTTCCTGGTGCTTAAAGAGGACGTTAGGATACCTACAGCAACAGGACTTGGTGTTATTTTCATAGATTCCATTTATTCAAAGTAAGTTTTATTTTACTTTTATACTAGTATTCTTTATTATTATTACCGAGGGATTAATCTAGTATATATAAACTATTTAAATAATTGTTCGTATTATATCGAAAATAGTTTGCATTTATTGATAATTATATATTTCTATCATATACAAACTTCTAACATTTTATTCGCTACCTATTATGTAAAGCACCGCGTATAGTTTTATGGTACAGATAAAATAATATTTGAAAATAATTGTTTTCCAATGTTAAATGCTTAAGTGACAAATTCTCGTGTTCACCTATATTTTATTTAATATATCACATATCATTGTATGGCCTAATATTTTATTACATATATTTTGATCCATATATTCGTAATTATGAATATGTACGATGGTGACATCATTTTTGACTCCTAAAATTACGTAATTTATACCTGATTATTAAAATACTTTAATATCGTACACAATATACAATACAATTAATAATTAATTGATTGTAATATTTAAACATTTTTTTAAAAATTTCTATCACTTTCTTTTATATATTTTTGAATAATTTTGATATGACCAATTGCCACTAATTTATATGTATTCGAGTATATTTTCTATTGTTGCAGAAAGATGTGCTGTACGCTTAGAAAGACGATGCTGCAGCAGTACCCGAGCCATTTGCAGTTCATCAATCCTGATTTCAGTGTTGGAGATTATCACATTGTTGCAGAGCTCAGAGCATCGCACTCTAAAACAACCCCAACCTGGATTTTATACATCTCAAGTCGTTATTTATAAAATTTATGTAAATAAATAAATAAAACTTCACCTCACACCTATGAAGTATATGATATAACCACTTTAACGTGAAAAATCATCTAATCTACTAATAAAACTTTATGAAATATGTCTAAGACAAATACATACATACATATAAGCATATTTAAATAACAGAGAATAAAATCTTGTCATTATACAATTCACATATTTCCACTTTCATAATTTCAACTTCTCACTCATCGCATTAAGTTCAATACATCACAAACACAAATTACATATATATTATTTGAAGGGTACAAGAAATGAAAGAGCTAAGTTCAAACATAACTGTTTTTTTCCCTAGGGATTCATACATTCTGAAAATAAGTATACATATACAAAATAATTTCCTACATCCAAATTTGAAAACTACAAATGACTACTTATCGTAGTTTACGAAATATTAATTTTTAAACATGCTATTTTCAATAGATATGTACATGTCTTGAAACTAGCAATATTGCATTTTTTTTTCAGCCTTTAATACATTCTACAATTAAGTCTACATATAGTAAATAAATTCCTTAATATCATTTGGAAAAGTAAAAGTCGCTATATCTCTTAATTTTCGTGATATTTATTTCAAAATTGCTATTTTCAATAAACATATACACGTCTTAAAATAATCATCACTGAAAAAAAAATCAGCGATTTAAACCTTTTGAAATTAAGTATACATATAGGAAATTACTCCCAATATCAAATTTGAAAAATTTAAGTTGCTATTTCGTTTAGTTTTCATTTTATTAGATACTATTTTCAATAAACATGAACATTTCTTGAAACGAGCATTAAATAATAAAAAAAACCCTTTCGAAACCATATATGTAGAAAATTAATCCATGTTTTCAAATTTGGAAAGTGCAAGTACCTATATTTCTCAGATTTCGTGATATTCATTGTCAAATTTGCCAGTTGCAATAAACATATACACGTCTTAAAACAAGCATTACTGAATTTTTTTCAGTTATTCAAACCTTTCGAAATTAAGTATACATGCAGAAAATTATTCTCTATATTCAAATTTAAAAAGTACAAGTCGCTGTTTTTCTTAGTTTTCCCGATTCATTTTCAAAGTAGCTATTTCCAATAAACACATACAAGTCTTAAAATAAAGATTACTGAATTTTTTTTAGCGATTTAAACTTTTTGAAATTATGTATAAATATAGCAAATTATCCTCTACATTCAAATTTGAAAAATACAAATCGTTTTTTTCCTTTATTTCTTCATATATTCTTCATTATGTTGCTATTTTGAATAGACATATACCTGCTTTGCAACAAGTATTGCTGAAAATGTTTTTAGCGAGTACTGAATTTACGTTTACATATACAAAATAATCCTATAAATCCAAATAAGAGTAGGATAATTCGCTATCACTCTTAGTCCTTTAAGTATTTACTTTTAAATTTATCATACACAATATAAGAATCACATAAACCGTAATGATATTTAAAACTATAAAAAATTCAGTACCTCGAAACTATATAACAAATTGGGTCTTAGCTCTATTTTTCTGTACCATCATTTGCATTCCCCATACACATATGAGGACAAACTTGATCTAATACTTCGAGAAACTTTGATCGTTCTAAATAAAACATAGTTAAGGAAAAACCGTTTTATTTGTATTGATATTTATTAATAACACTTTTAACCCTTTTCATACACCAATCGGAAAACACTTCATAATACATTAGCATTTTGCAAAATAGTTATTTGTGTATACCTTACGCTCATGACATATATGTATATACTTTTTTCTACGTCCGTTGAAAAAGATGATAAAACACTGATATAAAATCTTACTCTGAATAATTTCATTTTTCATTTATGCCTGCTAAAAAATTGCTTTCTGCTTTTAAGCAGAAAAACTGCAAGTTGTTGTGTCAATTATTAATTACAAATTTTCTGCTGTAATCTGACAGCTTTGAAAAGCCTACTTTCAAAACGGACGTAGAAAATGTTATATTGTTTCACTTAGAAAAGATAATCATTATGTTGGCGTTAAACAAACATAGGTATACACTATGACACTATTTATCATTAGTATACTTTATACTCTCAGGAAATTATTCATATACATATTTTCATCTTTGAAAAATTTGTATTTTCTTAGACATACGAAAAAATGACACATGCTTATATAGAATAATATACCTTAATAAAATCATACAGAAAAATACACAAGTGTTCATACTTCATACTATACTACTATACAATTATTATATTGAATACAAATAAATATATAATATATTTTATATTATTATTAATTATTCTCAATACTTAAATAAGGAAACCATATGTTTTCATATTATGAAAAAACAATATATACTTTTACACTGTCTTTGAGTATGTAACAAGATAGTAAAATCGTTTACAAAAATACATACATGTATTTGTATTTGTAATTGCATTGTTGAAAATGTATTGTCGCACACACATTAAAAATATATATGATATACTTTACATTCCTATATATTTCTGATTGTATATACTTCCCATATTATTGAATACACATATATAATTATGTACATATATAAGTATAGCAAAACTGTATCATTGAAATATATATCTTAGTATGTTATGTAAACGCCGCAATAAAACATAGGTATACACTCTGACACTATTTATCATTAGTATACTTTATACTCTCAGGAAATTATTAATACACATATTTTCATCTTTGAAAAATTTGTATTTTTTTAGACATACGAAAAAATGACATATGCTTATATAGAATAATATACCTTAATAAAATCATACAGAAAAATGCACAAGTGTTCATACTTCATACTATACTACTATATAATTATTATATTGAATACAAATAAATATATAATATATTTTATATTATTATTAATTATTCTCAATACTTAAATAAGAAAACCATATTCTTTCATCTTATGGAAAAACAATATATACTTTTACGCTGTCATGCGTATGTAATAAGATAGTAAAATCGTTTACAAAAATACATACATGTGCATTTGTAATTGCATTGTTGAAAATGTATTGTTGCACACCCATTAAAAATATATATGATATACTTTACATTGCTATATATTTCTGATTGTATACTTCCCATATTATTGAATACACATATATGATTAGGTACATATATAAGTATGGCAAAACTGTATCATTGAAATGTATATCTTAGTATGTTATGTAAACGCCGCAATAAAACTTATTCCTAATAAAAATTAGACTACATATTCTTGTTAAAAATCTATCATTCCTTATACATATATCTACGATATAAACAATTACGTACAGTACCAATTTCAAAATCAGATTTGACGTAATCAGAGCACATATCATCATCTCTGTATTTGTGAAACAGCGAACGTTGCGAACATTTTATAATGTATCACAAATACAAAGATCAAATATTATATATTTCATTGTTAAAATAATGTATTTCATGTATTATGTATTGTAATATCATTATTATGTAACACATCTCTGACAAATAAATCCTTGTTATAAATAAACTATTTCATTCCTATATACCGATCAAAAATCGCATTCCAAAGATCTAGGTTCATTCCCGCTTACTAGCATGATCCTGTGGCCCGTCAATCTGAAACCAGAACGACGAGCTACAAGATCTTGCAAACTAAAGATCCAAGTTCGATTCCCGCCTACTAGCTATCCGCATCCAGCATCCAGCCGAGCAATATGCACCCCATCCTAGCTAGCCAACCAGCAGCCACCAGCCCGTACCTAGCCTGCGGTCTAGCCGTACGGATTCTGGCGGCCAGCTGGTCCAGCTAGCTAGAAACCCAGCAAAAGCCAAAAAATCCTGTATATAGTAGATATAGACGTGATTACGTAAGATCACGAAGCAGAGTGGCCCCTTCAATACCACCGCTCACGCCGAATGACTGTAAATTCAACAAACAGCTGTATATAAGGCTGAAATCAGTGGTGGGAAGGCTAGGATTCATGAATCCACCACCAGGCGATTGAAATTTGAATTTTGTGGGAGAATGTCAGGCTGTAGCCTTCCGATTCTACGAATTTTAAATGTTGATGATCAGATGTCTTGCTATAGCCAGTAAATTTGAATTTTGTTGAGTTAATATCTTGCGGTTGGCTGTATATCAGTCTGAATTTTAGTCTGTGGGAGAATACCAGGCTATAGCCTTTCGATTCTACGAATTTTAAAATTCTGTCGAGTATATGCCTTGGGATCGGCTGAAAATCCGTCTGAGAGCTCAAAAATGCTCGTAGCGGCAGTAAAGTGCTACATTTCGGCCGCTACGGCTCTAAATCGTCGATTTTACGCGATTTTTGGATTTTGCCAGCCAGAAGCCTTGCTCGGCTCGGATTTTTTACTAGCTAGAAGCGTTGCCATAGACTACCTGCATTACTGATACGAATGCTGGTGCACTAGGTTGGAATTTTTGCGGCGCTCGTGCAGTCGAGATGACGTCATCGTTTGGCGGTGCTCGCGGCTCGAATTTTGGCGGTTTGCGGGTTGCTTATAGGGTGTAGGTGCTGCTGATCGCTTTTTGATGCTCTAGTTGTAGTTCATATTTTGGTGAATTGCAGGTTGCCTGTGAATATGCTAATTTTGGGAATGGAAAAGTTTGGGTTTTTTTAAGTGAAATATTGTATATTTTTACTGTGTTTATTGGTCGTTTACAAAATACATTTTTGTGTGTAACATGATATAAAGGTATGTACATATGTTATATTGGATTTTACAAGGTAATGGGGGTTGGGCTGTAGTGGATCACTTGTCGGTCTTCTGGGTTCGATTTTGGCCGGTTGATGTGCTGATGTATCGATGATCTAGATCGTAGTTTGGTGGATAACAGGTTGGTTGGTCCTGAAAATTTTGGGTATGGAATATTTGGGATTTTGAATTCAACGATTGTATTCATTTTTATGTGTTTATTGATCATTTATATAATACATTTTTTTGTGTACAGTACTCGTATTATTTTATGAAGGCAGAGATTCATAAAATGAAATATGTCATCAAATACATTTTAATCTGAATTTAAGATATATTTTATACGTAATTACATATATAATGTATAACATTTTTTATATAAGATTTAACGAGATGGATATATTATACCTACTGTAACTGTAACTGTATCTTCAGATGATAATGAAGTACTAGTAACAATATTCATGCAAAAACAATAACTGTTACACCGTTCTTAAACATTTCGATAGGAAATAAAATAGAGCAAAGTATATTATGAGTCAAGAATGAATGTATGTAAATAAATAGATATCAGACAATGTGCAATCAGATATAAAGTTGTGTTTTTCATGGAATTATAGTTAATATGTACATACATTCATAAATGAACGCATTTTTTAAGTCCAGAAATAATGTACGAAAATTACAATGCGTAGAAAACGGAGTTATTATAAAATTTAGTTCATTTTATTAGCCGTCTTTTCGCCATACAAATATTTGTACCTATATATAATTTACAAAGGACACTTCCAGCATATATTGTTTGCCAACCATTTTATTTTTATGGAGCACACTTGAACATTATATTTTTATGAGTGTGCTTCATAAAAGCACCTTTATTATAAAAGTGTTCAGTATAATGTTCATATGTCCACTCTAAGTAAAAATGGAATAAGAGTTGTTTCTTGGTTGGGTAGTTGATGAAATGAAAAAAAAATCTGAGTTTCAACCACATTTAATACTTCAGGCTCGACAGTTTTGACACCACATGAGAACTATATCCATATTTAATCAAATATATTATACACATCTCCTGAAGCAAAAATGTTCGATAAAACTTCACTTAAATTCTAAATTTTTGAAATAAATAACCGTTCTAATTCCAATACAAGAGAAAATGAAAGTAAGATTCCTTAATATTGACAATAAGAATAACAATAATAATATCGAAAGTGCATTAAGGAACCTAACTATTTGACATTATTTGTCAATGAAAATAAATTTTCAGCGCAGAATGTATAAAACAAAAACGGAAAACCTCCCATCATGACGCATTCGAGTAATATATAGTCGATTATCGTATTGGATTCTCAATATATATTGAGTTCAGTGGATTAAACAGTTTAGATCTCAAATATATGCAAGTGATACATAAATGTTACTATAAAAATCTGATGTGGCCAGCATAATATGTCTCGCTACTTTAATTTTTGGTTACATAAGTAATGTACTTTTGTTTATTTTTTATATTTAAATTTTTGCCTTTCACTAAAAGAGGTATCCAGATTTTATTGAATAAGCACGATTTAAGATCCACAGAATCCGAATTAACATTTTTACAGTGATATCTGTGTGTGTATATATGTGTGCGTGTGTATGTGTGTATGTGTGTTAGGTTGTTGGAGGCACGATTTTTCAAATTATATAAGACTAAAGATCTATTTGACTACGGATTCCTCAATTTAACATTAATGGGGAGAGTTGAATATGTTTTGGTACTAATTGGAAAACCAGAAGTAGTACTATCTTAAAAAAAATTCTAAATATTTTTTTTTTGAAAACTTTTATTAGTATACATTTTAAAATTTTATTATATGTTCTATATATTGAGATAAAAAAGTAATAAATAAAATAATCTGTAGTAATAAATTTCAGAGCCTAAACAACTCCATACTAACCATCAGATATTTGTAAATGACAGAAAAATGTCAGTATCAAAAACCAACAGTAGTTCATAAACCTATTTGGGCGGTATTGGCAGCTCAATTCTAAAACTTGACCTTAAGTCTATTTTAACTAAACACATGAGAACCGATTCAAAATTTGTCATAGTACGAACATGGTTTTATATAGATTTTAGCTGAAACTAAATCTTAGAATTTTTTTTGGCAACATAGTAGTAAAACGTCAAATTACGCTTTTACGTTAAATGAAGAACTTTAACTGACATTATTGAAGAATTTTTCTATGATACAGGTAAGTTTACTATTTCTTGTATAACAATAATAACAATTAAATATTTAAAATTATAGCTATATACATAAACCTATCAGAAATATCGTCAAGAAATTGGAAGAAATTCGAACATTTAAAAGTGTAGGAGAAAACATCCTCAAAAAATAAATTTTAAAAATAATCTAAACATAAAGAAAAGACATGAGAAATTTATAGGGCACAAGCAGTCATGTGACTTTGTTGGACTTGACAAGCAAATATGGGGGGTCCGAGTTAGAATGACAGCTAGTAATTATGTACATAGATGTCAAGTTTCAATTAACCATCCCAAATTTCATGATATTCCAATTCCATCTGGTTTATTTTCCTCGACAAGTAAATTCCACATTCCTGGTGACAAATTAAACACGTGAAAAATTATGACATTATTTGACATTTATGTAAGTAATTACTGTCATTTTGACACTGGGAACAGATCCAGAAACAACAGTTGAGATCATGTACATACTACTCAATAAAATATGGGAAGAAGAATACATGCCAGATGACTGGTCGGAAGGAATAATTGTAAAACTACCAAAAAAAGGAGATCTGTCAATGTGCGAAAATTGGCGACCTATCATACTACTTTGCACCGCTAGCAAAATAATGACATGACTAATACTGGAAAGAATAAAAGAAGCAATAGACAATACACTCAGGGAAAATCAGGCCGGTTTCAGAGCACAAAGATCATGCATCGATCAAATATGCACTTTGAGAATTATATTGGAACAAATCAAGGAAATGAATGGTGACGTATATATAAACTTCATAACTTTGAAAAGGCCTTTGACAAAATTAATAGAAATAAAATGTGGATCATACTAGAAGAACATGGCATACCGGAGAAATATATAATATTAATTAAACTATTGTACAATAAATACTCTGTACGAATCGAGCACGAAGGAAAACCTACATAACGGCGTTAGACAAGGATGAATTCTCTCACCACTATTATTTATAATAGTAATGGATTGGGTAATGGCAAGAACTATACGGACAATAACACCGGAACCCAATCGAACCCATTCCAGAAGCTGGAATTTGCTGATGATTTGTGTCTAATGGCAGAGAAAAACGGACATATCCAGGCGAAAACTAATAAGTTAGAACCGTAGCTAGTGAAGTAGGTTTGAAAAAAAACGAGGGGAAAACAAAACTATTAGCCAGAAAAAAAAAAGAATATACACAAAGAGTAAAAATAGGGAGTGAAGAAATAGAAGAAGTAGAAGAATTCTGTTATTTAGGAAGTGTAAGGAACAAAAAATGATGTAAACAGGAGACTAATTCAAGCACAAAAATCCTTTAACATACTCCGGAAAATACGGTCATCAAGCGAAATTTCTCAACGGACAAAAACTAAGACTCTTCAGGACAAACGTAAAAAGCGTGTTGTTATACGGCGCTCAAACATGGAATAATAACAAACAAGATATAAAAAGATTACAAACATTCACGAATAAATGTTTAACTATATGCAGGATATATTTTTAAATAACAAACGAAGAATTAATGAAAATAACGGAAGAAGAGAGTATTAAAGAAACCATAAAGAGCCTAAAATGGAGATGGATAGGACACACCTTAAGGAAAAGCACGGAAAATATATCAAGACAAGCACTAGATTTTAACGTAACAGGAGACCAGCAGAAACATGGAGAAGAACTGTCAACAAAGAACTAAAATCCATAAACATAACATGGAAGCAGGCCAAAAAGGTAGCAAGAAACAGAGAATGGAAAGAATTAACGAAAAGAATCACTGAACAACCAACACAAGAATAACAAAGAAAAGGAAAAAGATGCGCAGACCTAGCAAGTCTGCTACCACAACCAACGCTTAGAAACGACAATATACTTTGTCGCCCTATGCTCCAATAGGAGCAAGAGGAAGAAGAAGAAATCATTTTGACAAGGGCCTATATATCTGTTTTGTCTAGGCCAAGTATGACAAACTAGCTACGTGAATTTAGAATATCTTGAAATATTTAACAAAATATTCTGACATTTAACATCTATGTACATAATTACTAATTGTCATTCTGACACGAGCCCCCACATCTGCTTGTCAAGGCCAAAAATGTCACATGATTGCTCGCGCCCTATACTTATCTAACCAAAAACGGAGAGAGCGAGTGGCGAGAGGTATTGTGCTGGCCACAACAGATTTTTTAATTTTAAATTCATTCTATAAAATAATTATTAACTTTCAAATTAAAAAAAAAATATGTAACTCAACGATGTAAGAAAAAAAAACATTCTCATCAACGTTTATTGTTATAATAATAATAGTTACGTTTTAAAAAGAAAATAGTAAATGGAACGAAAGTTATATTGAAACAATATAGTTTCCAACGTAAGGAAATATGTAGTTAAAATAATAAAAATTAAATGGCGGGAGGTTATTATATTGGCACATCAGATTTTTTATATCGCATTTGTTAATTTCCTGAATTTGTATAAGTATGATGTATGAATATAACCGTTTCAAAAGTAATTTGGAGCATTCATTTTCGTAAAGTTTTCTCGAGTGTTTGTACTTAACTTACTATAGTATAACATGGGCTTAACAAAGAACATGAAAAATCATAATAAATTCGTCTGTTTGTTTCATTACTTTGCGATTACGGTTTACTGCAGTGACATATACGATTAAAATACGTTTTTTCATTATTTAGAATGAATATCGCTAGGTAACTAGGTATGTATTGCACTTTATGGCTTTTCGAAGTAATAGGTAAACATGGTTCCTACATAAAACGAGTGTATTTCGACTAAGACATTGTTTGCAATATTTTCGGTCAAAAAAATGTAGTTTTAAAACGCAATAAATAAGCTTGGAATCAGTCTATTGAGAAAAAACGGCGTTAAATATTACGAAGTATTGTGTTTTTCTCTAATGCCCATATTTATAAAAACTCGTAAAATTTAATAATGAAAGAAAAATCGAAATGTAATTTGTCAAGTTTGATTCATTTGTCAACAATTGTAACGAGCCGTTTTAAAATTTACGAGTGTTTTTGAATATGGACATAGGTAATTGTTGAAATAATATATGCATGTATATATGTAACATAATATGTACTACACCTACAACAATATGAAGCATAAAATAAATGATGCAACGTGAAATATATCAGAATGGAAAATATAAATAAGACATGTAAATAAGTATGGGAAGGGTTTTTAAAATTTATTTACATAAATCTTATTGCTAAAAGTACAAAGAATAAAATACATATTGGGGGTGTCGTTGGGTATGTTCAGGGTGTAGTCTTTCTCGTGAATTCTCCAACGCTGAAATTAGAAAACATGTCTATCTGCAACTCGCTCAGAACCTGCTGCATCTAATCATGGTATCTGCTAATTTCTCCACTCTTAGCGTACTGTAAAATTAAATATTAAATAAAAGTTAGTATATTGATATTATTTTTTTTTAACAATAATATACTTATTTTTAGATTATTATTCATTTTGTTTAAATAAATAAATACAACTGTTTTAGTTAATGAAAAATCTGAAATATGAGACAAAGAGAGAAATTCTGTCACGAGAAGAAAATTTAAACATTTCAATTAATTTTTGAATTATCGACTGTATGTCATACTCTATTATATGAAGTACAAGAAAAGTTTTTACGGTTTTAAATTACATAAATCATCAAGGTCATCTACGAATTGTATGAATTAATACTTTAGCTCCGTCCATTCTGTCGAATTCAGTAATGTTGTTTATTTAGTTTTTATGAGGATACATAAGGTACTGCTGTTATTTTATTTTTATAAATATATATGTTACAGTAAAAGCATTCAAAATTTAAAACTAGTCAACTAGTTAGTTTATTAACAAATGCAAAACCAAATATACGAAAAATAAGATACTGACAGTGTTAACATTATTCGTACGGGTATGAATCAAGGTAATATAACTGAATTAATAAATAAACCTACGTTACAGCGAAAGTATTGCCAACAACGAGCAAAGTTTTAAATTGAAATGTCCTAACAATATGAAAACAATATGAATTTTTGAAAGACAAGGGTGTTATATCTATCCTTATCACACACGCTTATAGCCTTTGCAAAGGAAAGAGATAAATGTATGCCAATTTGTTAATTCGTTCATGATACAGATGACCTTGATCAGACATCTTTAAAAAAATTACTGTACATAGTGAAAGTTCAGTACATAAAATGCGTATGAGATAGGTCTGTTTGAATAAAATCAGTGTACCCATTGAATAGTTTGAAAAACTAAACAAAATAATATCAATAAAATAAATTCCCTAAAAATATAATTTAGTACGTTTTGGAAAAATCACTCTTCAATTCTGAATTGAAACCATATATTAAACCACACAGGCACATGAATAATTTATTAAACAATTAATATTGCTGCATACTATAAATTATAATCGATGTTTTATACGCCCTATAATAAGTAGTATATCCTACACCCTATAATGTAGTGCAAAAATAATAAAATATAATCGTACCATTAATATAAAAACATCTAGGTAACCACTAGATCCTGCAGATGTCCAGAACTCGTCTCCAAGCACCAGGAAGTCATTCTCAACAGCAAAGTATACGAACACACCATACACACATCTGTACACTAGCTCTACAATAATGGAACTGACAAAATGGAGCCATGTAATACGTTGGTGGTATTAGGTAATAATAAAATTAAATACTCAAAAAGATTAACTAGTAAACAACAAAATTTGAAATAATGAATATCTACCTACGTATTACATAACTTTTTAATTATTGTCTACACATTCATATTTTTACTAAAAATAAAATCAATCATGACATTATTTTAACCGTAGGAGTGGTAGATGAAAATATGTAAATAGAATACAAGACAAACGGCCGGATCGAGTCACAGATTAATTCCGACCGGCAGATGGGTTCCTCTTAACTAACACGGACTACAAATTCCGCGAACAACATACTTGATCATATTAATCATTAATGTAAGATGGAAATTGTAGACAGAAAATCAGATTCAATTTTAGGGTAGGGTAATAATTATAAAAACTTTTCTTGCTATAAGCTATAAGTAATATAGCTTATGAAGCTAGTTGTGTCTGAACAGAATGATTATTTTCAGAAATAGGTAATATCTATATTGAAAATAGGAAATAGGTCTAGACTAGATTAAGATTAGATAATGCAGAAAAGCCTGGCCCAGATACGGCCATCGGGAAAATGCCCGGTGGGCCGAGCCTTAAAATGGGGCCGGCCAAAATAAATAAAAAATATAAAATCATATACATTATTTTGTATGGTAGGTATTTAACATTATATTCAAATTCGAATTATTTGCTCATTTATTCGCTTGTATCATCAGCAAATTAAAGCCTGTGCAATTTTCCGATGAATGAATGAATTAATTCATTTCGCAAATAATAGCCCCAATGACATTAACATGGAAGTGGAAGATCATGTATGTTGATAAAGCTTATTACAAAAATATTATTTATATGTAAACGCAATCGGAAAGTTAGAAAACAGATACCTTTAAATAAGGCCTACAACTGAAGTGCATTGCAAACGTTCTTTCTCTAAATTAAAATAAAATACATAAAAAATATACTCGGAAGCTCTTTGACGCTGGATTTGAAGCTTTCATGCTTATGACTTGTGAAAAAGATATGATACAATAATTCAAGAAGTAGATTCATATCGCATTTACTTTTCAAAAGCAATTACTATTTTAATTTTTCTGATTTTTTTTTGTTATTATTTGAGATTATCTCATGTTATTTTATGTTTAAGTATTTTCCTATTATAGTTTATTTCATTTTACTTTTGTTCATTGTATGTATTATGATATAAAGTTCTTATTTTATTTTTGTAAAAGTGAATTTTAGTTTTGTTATTTTGACTGTAGTTTTTAAATAAATAATCAAAGGAAAAAGATGATTATTTTACCGATTGACTTTAAAAGTGCGATTTTTTACAGCTAACAGTCTATTAAATGCCACTTTTATTGCCTGGACAGTAAAAATATTTTTACTCCCTATTACATAGTGCCCGCTCAACAAACGTTTAGCAACCGTTCAACGAACGTATAGCAACATAACTTGATGACGATAACATTGAAAATAGGTATTAAAAATAATGTTTTTTGTTATTATTTTACTATTCTTTTAATGTGTACATACAAATGTAGAAAAAAAATTCATGTAAGTTTTATATAAAAGACGATGTTTTTATAAAAGAAAATGTATCAATTGTAGCTCCTGAAGAAGGCATAGGTGATGCCGAAACCGGTAGAAGCCGAAATTTAAATAAATATTTTGACTGCAATCCAGTAAATCATTATTTCCATATACCCATCCAGTCAAGAAGCTTCATCATCCACATTAAAAATAATCTCTAAATTAATATTAATTCCAAAATCGGCATTAAACACATATTTACAGCTTCAGCAACCTCAAAGAAATATGTTATTTAACGAAAATCACAAAACACAAACTTTTCTTGACAATTGTTCGTAATTGTGTTGAGTTCCATGGCTACCGCTATAAATCAGCTATCTCCATTAATTTTCTCGCAAGGAAAAACTGATTTCCCATGTTAAACGCCTATTGCCGGGTTTTTAATTAACACATTATATATATATATATATATATATATATATATATATATATATATATATGTATGTATCACATATAACTGGATCTAAATCCATTCTCTAGTTATTATATACATTTTTGTTTTCAACGCTGTGTAAGTCCATGCTGAACCATTGCCTAAAAAGTATCTGTCGAATACATTTAAAATTATATGTCCTCATGTGTTTTATACATTTATGATATGTAATTCACTCATTGTAATCAGCACCATTATCCCTATGCATATAGTACTATTCTAAACACAATATTTATAAGAAACTGTATTTCATTTACAAATATTTATTTTATTATTATACGAAATAGTATCGAAAAGTCCATGTTATAGATACCAAACCAAAAGTACAAACAGTTATACGTATATGAATGCAACTATGAGTATTATAGTCGAAAGAAATTTGTATAAATTTGTCATAATTTGCGTAGGGTTTATAATTTATTTGTTGAAAATTTAAACCAGCCGAATTGTTTATAAACCTGGGCTCGTATGTTGTAATTAACTATCATTCTTTCAAAAGAATCCTTAACTAGAGAAATATAAAATGACTTACCAATTTACTGCCCTTAGACGAATCTCCAGGGTTGGATATCCAAGTTCCTCTGCTATTCCGTCAACTGCAAATCGTCTCCAAGTCGTTGGCCCTATAAATAAATAAAATTATTAGATGTTTGTATTGCTAACATAGAAAAATAATCATTAATACCTTCAATTTAGAGTAATGATTGTATGAGCACTATAACAATTGCACTAAATCAACAGTCAAATGCATTTTTATATGCTTTTTCACAACAAAAACAAATACATGTTTGCCTTTCAATGACTTATGCACAAGTGAAAGCGATGCAGACCGTAACGAACTTGTTAGGTCTGAAACGACGCACTGCGTGAGGCAACGCTATAAACCAATACGATTGATTTTCTTTCGTAAATTACAAATAAAATTGTATTTGAAAAAAAATAATTTAGAAATGAAATTTAATGTTATTTAAAATGTAAAGAACAAAGAACAAAAAAATATCTACCTTTTAAAGTACTTACATATTACCCAAAAAAATTATATGTAGTATTGTAATTAATACCCTAAGGTTTATTTTAACCAACACTATATTACTTTAAGATATTTAAAATACAGGCATTTCAATACTCCAGAAAAAGAAAATAAATTAAAATGGTTAATTCTAGGATTTGGCTTTTAGTTAGCTTATAAAATATTAAAGATTTAATAATTACAATATAATTAATGTTTGGTGCCTTTTTTTGCAAAAATGTAAACTATTTTTTGCTCGAAATTAAAAATTATTGCAGCATAAACAAAATGTTAAGTATTCTAGGGGTAGTTAAACCCAATAGTTTTCTCAATTCATTATTTATGTACATTTATTTTACTAAATCTAAAATATAAACACTGTAATAATAACCTACATAAAATATCACAATATTTACTTATTTTATTTATACAATTGTTAGGTAGAACTTAGAACAGAAAATATTTGGTCAAAATAATATAACTATTGCACATACATTGGAAAATTCTTCTAATATATACATTTAAATTTATTTATGTACAAGTACTGGTGATGATGATTAGTAATTATTAATTTGGCATACTGTAAAACAAGTATCAATATAGTTAATGTTATATTACTCTCTGATATGAAAACTTGGAAAAGATATGTTAAAAGTTAAATTCGTTCAAGTATTTTTTGTATTTTTAAGGGATATGATAATATATGATATGATATATTTAGAATAATATTTACAATTATTACAACAACAACAACAAGTTGTATCGACACAGTTCTGAAATATTTTAAATATTTCACATCCAAATATAAGGTAGGTATGTACAATATTGTTGCAAATTTTAAATTATTTCAGGGAAAGGAATTTCAGTTCGATTCGATTCAAACAACCCTGTATAGAAATTCAAAACGTGAATATTGGGCACAATTCGTTCGTATTTATAAATTTCTGGACACTTCTGAAAAATTCGCATAATAGTTTATACTTTACTATATTTAATATAATTAAATGCTTTGTAAAATTTTACACATGTAATATTATTAGTTAAAGATATTTAATAAATAATAATAATAAAGTATTCCAAAAAGATATATTTAATATATTTTGACCAAAATGAGATTGGTTGTATAATCGTCTAAAACTTCGTTTATCAACCTTTTGGTTACCGCGACCCTATAAAACTTTATATAAAATTATTGCGACCCAGCGAAACTATTCGGGTTTCCAAGAGACACCGCCTTTTTTTTATTGTATATCAATTTTAGCCTTAAGTAGGTATGTTATATTCTTCTAAATCAACAAGATAATGATTAATTAGAAATTATTTTTTTAAAAAAAATTAAATTTTTGTGACATTATGTCGCAATAAGCAAATGGGCCCGTGTGTAAACCAAAAACAAACAAGTCAAGTCTACAAATTTTAATAGGCCTTATTATTTTTTGTTTCCGCGTTAAAAAATTAATACCTGTTTGTCATTCTACTTTTGTCTCACAGCACACACGTAAAAGTAGTATCCCTCTATTGGGGATGTGACGTCTCAAGAAATTTTCATATTGAACAATTTTTTAATGAAAAAAAATTTAAAAAATTGGAAACCCCTATTCAAATAAATGCACTATTATATTTAATATGAACAATAATTTAGTTATTTTGAAAATATTTAGATAAATTTATTCTTTTCCTACAATATACTTAATCATTATAGAAAACAGTATGAACAACAATTTTTTATAAATTGCATATATTTCCAAAATGTTTTAATTTAATAATTTAAGGTTGTGAATCGCTGGTCTAAAACACGATTTATTTTTATATATTAGAACAAGCAAAGTCTCCCTGTTGGAATCAGCAATAACTGAACTAAGAAAACATAAAACAAGAAAATACTTATTGCAATAAGAACCAATGCAGACATTTCAATTAAATATCAAAAGGCTTTAGCATTACAATCAGTTTAAATTAAAGAATAGGTAACATTTGTAATCAACATTAATATTATTTTCAAAAGTACGAAATACTGCCATTGGTTGTTTTTGCATTAAGCCACCACAAAACAAAATAAAGTGTCCAAAAACTTACAGAGCTTTAACTTCAAAATTCAACTAAACTTCCCCTCGTGCCCAATATCCCGCCACCCCAACTCAACCGGACGGTAACTAAGCACTAATCCTCGGAAGCACCCCCTTATTGTCAGTGGACGGCATCTACACACAGCTTTCCGGGAGTCGGTTAGCCATGAGTCGCTCCTTGATGGCGAGTCCGTTGAGCTCCAAGTCCGAGGCCCGGCTGTCGGGAGGTACGGAGGACAGGTCGGCTTCGATGTGCAAGTCACTGGGTCGCAAATCGCGAGGGTAGCTTAGAAGACCCGGGTATTGGAGGTTGGAGATTAGCGGGTATGCTGGAGTATGGCTTAGCTGGAATAAAGGTTTATTCATATATACCATTTTTATTTGTTGTAATCAAGAAAATATACATTCTGTCAAGAAAATACCGGGAATTGCTACGTTGGCACAACTGCCTTCTATGCTCACGCGGAGTTTGAGCGCCATCTGTCATTTAGTTTGTTTACAGTGCTCCATTTGTCAGTTCATCTCAAGTGTGTTTTGCGATACAATGAATAAAAATATCGGACAAAGAATTTGTCTCAAATTTTGCATTGCAAATGGAATTTCGTGGGCCGAAGCGCTGAAAATGTTACATAAGGCTTACGGTGAATCGACTTTATCAAAAACACGTGCGTATGAGTGGTACAGTGCATTCAAATGCGGTCGAGATGTGGTGGAAGATTTGCCTCGCTCAGGTCGGCCATCAACGTCTTCAACTGAATTTAACATCGCTAAAGAACTCGAAATTCTTGCCAGAAGTTGAGACAGTAACTAAATATTATCAGAGCGTTATGCGGCGTTTGAGAGAGCAAATTCGTCGAAAAAGATCAGATTTTTGGAAAGAAAACTCAACGATAACGCACCATCTCACAAGGCTCTTTCCAAAACTCAAATTACCACTTCGAGGCACCCGTTTTCAATCGACCGAAGACAAAAAAAAATTCGCGGCGAGTACTGAAGTCGATTCGAGAAAATGCGTTTAAAAAAAGTTTTGATGATTGGATTATTTGTTGGCACAAGTGTATTATTTCGGAAGGAGCCTACTTTGAAGGCGATAAAATAAATTTGGATGAATAATGCATATTTTGTGTTTTATTGACCAATTCCCGGTACTTTTTTGACATAGTAGTAAGTATAGTATTCTCCACATAAGTGTTAAACATTTTTGAAACAGGAACGTATTTCAACTATGACGACTTTCGACTTGGGAAATGTTATTAACTTAGCAATGCTGAAGTAGTCCTAAATTTTTAAAGCAAATATAAAGACTCACCAAGGGTTCTATAATAGGGGCAGGTCCTGGATTAATCCACTGTGGCGTATTTTCGTCCGGGGGTACATTCTGATTGATTCCAAATCTTATTTTGTCGGGCTCAGGAGATCCTGAAAAATAATAGACAATAATATATTAATAAAATTAAAAACAAAATAAATAAGTTAATAGTGCAACAAAATATAAGTATTAAATTGAAATAAAAATAGTTAATTTATATTAATTATATAGACCAGTGCATAGTCCACGAAATAATTAAATTTGGAATTTAATTTAAATCAAGTATTTCCAACACCAAAATTCCTGAATGTTACAGTTCTCTTTTGCCATAATTTAGCATTAAAATATGTCTAAAACTGATTTTATTATTTCGTCAAATTGAATAAAATATTGTATAAACCACGTAATTTAAGAATGTTTATGTAAATCAAGGTCACCAAACAATTGATGTCAGTATAGTTTGTATTAGAATTTCCAAATATTGCAGGATAAGCAATAGTAATATTGTTCCCATAATTAGTTGATATCTCAATTGTTTGCTGACTTAGCTTTACGGTAATATAAAAGACCTATCCAAAATAATGTATTTGGTGGGTACGTGAAGAATACAGTGGGTACGTGGGTCGTAACTGTATACTGTATAGACAATGGTCTAGTGAAGACGGAAACCCTATAATGTGTAGTGTAACATTATTTACATCTTATTACTAAATATATTTATTATTTTATATCTTCGAAACAACCATTTTTATTATTCTACCATAGTCAAGTATTTCAGCCAATCAGCATCAACAGTAAGTAATACTTTTATTATTATTCTTATTATTTAGAACAATACTTAATTGTACCTCCCGACTGGCGAGAACTCACATTAAATATAATTTGTTAACTCATCCCTTAAGGTGGGTTACAAAGTGGTTGCATTAGTCTACAATAACCTGTCATAGAGGGTGGTTAAAGTTCCTTTTGATGAATAAACATTATCTTATTTAAATCAAACATAAAACTAATATTTAAACATAAAATTAGTAAATAGTACATATAAAATCTCACCATATTTAGCAGGTATAACGTCAGGATCTCTTTCGTCATACTCTCTCGGCGAAATATTCCTATGTATCGTCTTAGCTATTCCCCCTGCCTGTTCTTGCACGTTTTTTGGCTCGTTGTCTTCTCCCAAATCTTGCGTCCTCCTCATTCGAATCAACACCATAAGTACAATGACGATTAATGTGAAAACAATCCCGGCTATGACACCTAGAATCGGCGAAATGGAAATATCGCTGTCGTGCGCTATAAACAAAAGTTGAAGTTATAAATCAATCACGCAGCACAATACGCTTGAAAATATTTGAGATTGAGCAATATTTTAATCAAAAACGAGCAAAAACTCTTCCATTGATATCGCTGCACATGCAAAACAAAAGGCTGTCGTAAATTTCGCGGGAAACAATAACCAAACAAAGATTTGTCTTTCTGGATGACCGGCTGTGTAATTTACAGTGTCCAAACTTACTTTTATTATACAAATTAAAATGTGAAAGGGTGACACGTAGAGCCGTTTTTCAACACGGGCCGTGAATTATGAAAGGCCACATTTCAGAGAACAAACAAATGCTACGAGCCGTAGCTGACATGGCGATGTCGCGATGCTAGTTCGTGGCCTTATATTTCCAGCGCCAGCCGTTCCATTTCAACGAGAAATCGTCTGACTTTCAATTCTGAATTGAAAATTTAGGACGGAAATCAAAGAAGATATCGTGATTACAACAATGGAATTGATTACTCGAATACAACAAAGAATATTTATGGGAGCCTTAATACAAATCTAGAACACTTTTAATTGTGGAAAAACCGGACACATCGACTTGAAACAAACGAAATATGGGTTTATTTGTTATTTTTTTGTTAAAATATGAATAACTGATCTGTAATGTAAAATTAGAAAGAAAAAAAAACACTTTTTAGCTCTCATCGTCCACTTACTGCCTTCAATGCCCGCCCCCCTTTTAACAATGAGGCCTCCATCGTCCCCTGTATATATCCACCCAAAAAGGGGCGATACCCATTTTGAGAATCACTCGTTTACTTGATTATAACAATAGACAATGATTACAACAAATAAAACCATGTATATACTGATATGCTTTAATGACATAGACGTTATTTTTATAAAACAAAGATTCCAAGTAAAAATTAAGATAAAACACAAATGTTAATTAGATTGACCATCCTCGCTTTTTTCCAATTTTGCTAAACCTAATCTTGTAACGATTTTTCATGTTTTTACTATTTTGGTCTCCCGACAATTCACTTTGGGAAAGGGTGAATTCAACTTAGTTGCCTCAATTTAGGATGTTATCTCTGGACGCCGTTCGGACCTAGATGACGCTCGATAAGTGGACGCATCAACTAAATCGACGCTCTTATTCGGCGTCTTCAACTGCCCGGTAACGAGCGAAGAAATAATTGTATAAGGCGTAAAAAATTATCCCGTAATCTAGTTTTTTAACTACCTCATCATTATAAGTTCGCCAGTGTTAGGGAGAATTTTTTTGTAATTAAATTCATTATCACTTGTCATAGTTTTCTTTAAAGAGTACATAGTTTTCTTTTTTATTGAATCTTTTTTGGAATAGAAATCACATGTTGTTCCAATTATTATGACGAATTCCGATTATGCGTGTTTGATTAAATTATGTAGTCTTTTAAGTATGCATAAAATAAATCCAACGCGAACGATAACTCAATTTAAGTTTTATTTTTCGCGTGAGAAATTCCGATGCTTTATCACAAGTCACCTACTTTGCAAACTGTCACTTGGAGTATCGAACATGAAATATTCAACATTTTCATTATTTATGAAGTGACGGTCCCAAAAATGCATTTAGACCCTCTACTTTTAATCGGATTATGTGATTTCCTTCAGGATAAAATTATAACTTTCAAAGGCGACATATTTCGACGTGAATTTAATTAGAACCAGAGAAAATTTGAACAGATGTGAATTTACTCAATAGGGAAATTTACTGACATTAACTTCAATATATTTCAGTGAAATATTTATTATTAGGAATGTGTGTTTACGCATAATGATGTTCAATGTAACAATGCGTAGAAAATGTAAACTCTGTAAACCATAAAGGAAGAAACTAAATATTGCACATGTGCAATGGAGGTTTAACGAAATAAAGATATGTCATACTTATTTTGACGTCAGAGTTATTGATAGTAAATAAACAAAAATGGGAGGCAGAAAAAGAACGAGATTTTAGTGTAGTTGTTTTACAGAAAGACCGATAATTTCTAATTACAAATCCAAAATAATCTCAATGTGTATATTAAATGTTATTCTTTTGTCAAATATAATGCCATGGTTTTATAATTTTTTATGTCATCGGCATACAAAAGTATTTGAGAATGTTGAACACAGTCAACTATGTCATTAATGAATAGGTTAAATAATAGTGGGCCCAAGTTTGATCCTTGTGGGACCCCAGAGGTAGAAATGAACGGGTTTGATTTAAAGTTATTAAGATGCACGGTCATTTCGCGATCTCTGAGGTAGGAGTATATATATCACATCAAGCAGAATCTATATAAAATTGAGCTGTGTTTCAATGCGGATGTTCAGTTTTTTATATTTCCCGCCGTTCAGGATTATCCACGCCATATTGGAATTAAAGCGCCATCTGTTAATTCTCCCACTGCCACCAATTCGATACCGTTGTTTCGCCTTTACTCAATAACTATCACGCACCAATCTCAAACATTGTACAGTCTACCTGGAGCCATATTTGTTTCAAAATAAATATTTTTGTAATTAATTTAAGTGAATGTTTAGCACAGTATAAAACAGTGAAGTTTAATTCAGGTAATTGACAGAAAAAACCGTTAAAGGCGTCCACGTATGTACTTCTATGTTTGTCAATCGAAAGAGAGTACATTTCGGCTATAATTCGTTCCCAAATGGCAATTGTTGCGAACAATTGGCTGATTACAGTGTAATATAAGTGTGCTAGGGAGCGGTTAGATTAACGAAATTGGATTGGACGCTTATCTCCGCTCGTGAATTTAAAATGCATTGTTGCCTTTCGCGATCCAATCAGAAACTCGCAAGATGAATTTTATCCACGGCCTGACATCGCGTCACTATCATATAAATCGCGAATTATTTACGACTTCGCCCAAATCAAATCGAAATATCATATTTTGTGGAAGAGGATACTTCTGACCTCAGCTGAATGCTATGGTTTCAATGATATTCAAAACAGTATTATTGACGTGGAATAATTATACGAAATTTATATTTGCCTTTTCAATAATGTCAATTTATATTATAAACATGAATATCAATTTGAATACAATAATTATATATGAGACTAACACATTATGATAATAAAATTAATGCAATTATTTGTTTCAATTGTAGTAATCAAATTTCAATGCAAATTAATTTCCCATTTATATTACAACTTATCCGCATAAATTATATTTATATTTAGAACATATCTCCAAGAAGCCAAATTGAAATACATTTTCCGGGACATTTGTAATCAAGCACTAAAATATGTGAACATAAAATTATACAATTTCCTGAAATATTTGACAATTTGACGAAACACAATGGTGTATTTAAGGGACGGCCAGGGCCACTCCATGCGGGTGGGCAAGTTGTGCTCCGCACAAAGGCGCCGTTTCAAGACAGTAAAAATAAGTAGTAAGTCTATATAAAATGCTCTTATTCGTACAGAAAAAATATTATAAAACTTGCACAACAAAGTAATAGTAAGTGAACAGTATTTTTCTCTCGCTAAGGTATTCTTGCTAAAAATTGCACATCCGCATTTTATTGAATAAGTACTTTTAAGGTTCCTAGAATACGATTTTAAAATTTTTATGATGTTGTGTGTGTGTGTGTGTGTGTATTAGGATGTTGTAGTTACAATTTCTTAAATTCTATACAACTAAAGACCTGTTAACTACGGATTCCTCAATCTAACATTAATGGAAAAAGTTCAATAAGTTTTGGTAATAATTGGACAACCAGAAATGGTAGTTTCTGAAAAATAATCTTTTAAATAGTATTTTTTGAAAATTTATGTTAATACAATAATAAAGATCTTTAAATTCTCAATCTGATACATTTAAAAAAAATATTATATCTTCTACAGATTTAGAGATATACTATATAATAATATAGAATAATCTGTTGGAATAAATCTCGCTACCCAAACAACTCCATGGAAATTATTTGAGACATTTAAATGTTTATAATTGACAGATAAATGCAAAATGTCAGTGTAAGTAAGCGCCCACACGGTACAAATATTTCATCATTTATTGATAACTGCGTACACAGCAGATTGGCACACCCAGCAATGGGTAATATGCCGTGACGATATATTTATTTTTTATGTAACATAAAATGGAAATAGCTATAAATAGAATGCCAGATGGTCTGGTGTTGTGTGTGGTACATGTTCAATACAGCAGTTCAGAATATAATTGCGCGTAGCATGTACGCCGTTTAGGGGGAGGGCTAGAAGGGGGTCAACTATTTTTATTTTTTCAGAAACTGATGTAAATAATTAATAAATTAATTAATAATTCAAACATATTGTTGAATTCGTAATTTTACGTAGATTCCAAATAAATAAAAATATATAGAATGTCCCGTTTGAAATATGGAAGTTAGTGTCATTTCCGGTTAAACCGAAAGTGCTACCATCATGGCAAATACCATAATTTGTAAGCCCCTTACTCTAGTTTACAAATATGCAAAAAATAATTATAAATAAAAAAATATTTTGAGTGGCCCGTTTTTCAGTGTCACCCTGTATACTCAAACTGTTCAAAAATTATATCACTATACATTTTTTGGGTTACATTTTTAATACCACTGGTATATATTTTGTCCCCATACCTCAAACGGTTCAAAATTTACACCACTTCAACTCTACCCCAACATTTTGCATACCCCTGGTTTAATAAATTGTTCAAATAACCAATCGACGCCCAAATGTCCCAAAAGTATACTGTCCAAATTTCATCCCAATATCTCAAAAATGATATCACTACATTTTTGGGTAACATTCTTAATACCACTGGTCCCACATTTTTACTACCACTGACAATAAACCTTATATTCCAAATACCCAATTAATTTCCAAAGTATTAACTATACCCATACCAAATTTCATCCCCTTATCTCAAATGGTTCAAAAGTTACACCAGTTCAACTTTACCCTAACATTTTTAATACCCCTGGTTTAATTAATTATTTAATTATCTAAATAACCAATCGACGCCCAAAGGTCCCAAAAGTATACTGTCCAAATTTCAGCAAAATATCTCAAACCGTCCCGGAGTTATGAAAAAATGATACCACTTTACATTTTTTTCAATACCACTGGTATAAATGATTATGTTCTTTAAATATGTAATAATAATTATCTTAAAATAAAATAAAAATCTGAATAAGTCAAAGGGTTCCAAAGTACAGCATTTTATATTTTTGGGGTAACATTTTTAATACCACTGGTATAAATTATTTATTCCAATTACCAATAATTATGCTAGTACATGTACCAAATTTCACACTAATAAGTCATTGGGTTCCAGAGTTACAGCATTTTATATATTTTGTCCCACATTTTTACTACCACTGACATAATAAACCCTATATTCCAAATACCCAATTAATTTCCAAAGTATTTACTAAACCCATACCAAATTTCATCCCCATATCTCAAACGGTTCAAAAGTTACACCACTTTAACTTTAACCCAACATTTTTAATACCCCTGGTTTAATAAATTAATTGTCCAAATTACCAATCCACGTCCGAAGGTCCCAAAAGTATCTTGCCCAAATTTCATCCTGATATCTTAAACCGTTCCCGAGTTATGAATTTTTATATTTATACAATAGCAAAAATCTACCCTTTTGCCTATTAAAAACGGGGAAATCCCCGTGGGAACTATGACGTCACAAGGGGGTTCCCCCTGCCGTCATACGGAATCCCCTGAAATCTCCAAGACAAAATTCGTTAATAATTTTCTTACAACAAATTTCAACTTTGAGAGTGTATAATTTTTGAACCAATTGTAAAAAAATTATGAAAATTGGTATACAAACTAATTAAAGTGTGCTGAGTTCAATGGGGCACAAAATTTTTACGTATTTTGACAGGGTTCGGGGTTACAACCCCATAAAATAGATGGGGATCCTTAAACAAATTTTTATCTTTGCCGCTTTATAGCAAAAATGGGTCCCTCATCGATTTGGCTGAAATTTTGTGGACATATGTAAAAACGTCCGTAGAATCAAAATATGTATGGTAGAAAAGTTGCCGCCCCTTAGTTTTGGGGTTATTAACCCTAAACGGGGTCAACGACCTTTGAAAATATAGTTTTTCTACTTTCATTATTTAATTGCTGTATAATAAATATTAGTCGTTCATAGATTTGGGTAAAACTTAGTGTGCTTATGTAAAAAAGTCCGTAGAATCGAAATATGTATGATAGAAAAGTTGCCGCCCCTTAGTTTTGGGGTTATTAACCCTAAACGGGGTCAACGACCTTTGAAAATATAGTTTTTCTACTTTGATTATTTAATTGCTGTATAATAAATATTAGTCGTTCATAGATTTGGTTGAAACTTAGTGTGCTTATGTAAAAAAGTCCGTAGAATCGAAATATGTATGGTAGAAAAGTTGCCGCCCCTTAGTTTTGGGGTTATTAACGCTAAACGTGGTCAACAACCTTTGAAAATATAGTTTTTCTACTTTCATTATTTAATTGCTGTATAATAAATATTAGTCGTGCATAGATTTGGTTGAAACTTAGTGTGCTTATGTAAAAAAGTCCGTAGAATCCAACCCTGTATAGTACAAATTGCATTCGACAATAAACAAACATAACATTACCTGTCTTGTCTAGCATTTTTATTATAATAGGCTCTGGTTTGCGACTGATACATATTGCAATAAATATTTAATTCTTTTCTTTTTTTCGTTGTTTTTATAGTTTACCCACATAGTGTTTTTGTAATTTGAATTTTAGTTGA
Organism: Harpalus rufipes; assembly: GCA_951394225.1. NCBI lineage: Eukaryota > Metazoa > Arthropoda > Insecta > Coleoptera > Carabidae > Harpalus > Harpalus rufipes. Next base: position 4,703,647 of record OX596291.1, read on the forward strand.
AAACAAAAAACAAATAATGGCTTCGACTTCAACTTAAAAATTTCATTAATATTTTAAATCTAGCATTTTTCGATGAATCAGAAGTAGGTATAGTTAATTTTATAATATATTCAAAGAAATCTTTTTCTACATTTTGTCCCTTAGCATATTTGAAATCTTCTTCAAGAAGTAAATGGAGAAAGAAAACCTTAATGGTTTAGCTCTTTCTCTATTGATATAGAGGAAGTTTTAGGTAATTTCCTAGTTTTTAGTCAAAAGTTTATGGGTTAACGCGATTATAGAGTGTCTACTGTCATTCTCCATAATTCTATCGCGATCTTCATATTTACCATTGTTGTAATCAAATAAAAACATTTCCAATGGACAAAAATATTTAACAATTATAAAATTAAAATTCATTCACTTACCCGTCCTCTTTTCGGCGTCCCTGAACAGCACTTCTTCTGTAGGAACCCCCTGACTCCTGCCTTTGGCGTTGACAGCGAAGACAACAATCCGAAACGTCACCTCTGGTTCTAAATCAGACAACAAGAACCTTGGTTCCGTTGCGGTGATGTTGAATCGAGGAACAGCTGACGTGCTAGTATATAATTCCATCATAAAGTTCTGTGGAAGACCGCCGTCGAATCCTGGGATGCAGATGACTTCCACGGAAGATGTCGTCTAGCAAAGAAAGAGAAAACAGTGAAGAATGTTCCAGAACAGTCAGAATTCTGTAAAACTGAAGTTTAATTAATTTATTTTTTCACCTGGTTGCTGAGGGAGCAGTTCTTCACTGGAAAGGGCTTTCCCGCCGCTACAATTTGAAACATGCATGGTTGATCTTGATGCCCGACACTGTTAGTCGCCCAACAACTAAGCGTCCCATAATCTAAGTCCGAAACCGGTGTATACTTCAACATACTAACACTACCATTACTGGTTTTTAAAAATCGTTCAGAAGAAACATCGAGTGTTTCTCCAGAATTGTTGAACTTCCATCGATAGGTTCTTACTGGTGGATCTGCATCCACTTCGCAAGCTATGTCGAGGCTTTCGCCGCGGGAAGCTCCCAGGACGAGGATGTGGTCGTATTTGCACGTCGGAGCAACTGGAAAGAGTTAGATAATAGAGGAGAAATATATTAGTAAAAATAAAATAAAGAAATCGCATCTCGTCTCGTATCGTGCTTTTTCCAAGACGAGAGCGAGTTTGCGGGTTAAATTCCGAGGCGAGATGGATAGAACAACTACGTGAAGCGAGAAATCTCGCGAGATTTTCACTAAAGAAATGACAGAAAACAAGAAATATACTGAACTATTTAGTATTCTCTCTTTCCCAAAATATGGTATAGGTATATTGCTGGTTTTAATATCTAATTAAGGAATACGATATTTGAAATATCTGACGTCGGGTAAACAATAAAAAAATGTTTTTAATACTTTTAGGGCCGGTTAAACATTCGGTTAAAATTTATTCTATTGATAACTTGCGTTTGTGTTGTTCCACTTATGGTTAAAAGTTACCAGTAAGATAAATTTTCGTTAACGGCAAGATAACTAACAGTCAGTCCTCCTACCAGTTAAGAGTTTTATCCAAAGAATATCGTACCGAGTGCACACGAATGGAAACACGAAGTGAAGAGAAACGGAACATATGGTATGGAACGTTTGTGTCGCTTTGATAATATAAGCTGCTTGTTAATATTAATAATTATTATAATAAATCAGTACAACAGTGATGATGAAGTATCGAATTTCATTTTTGATAATATTAATTTTCGAAAACAGTATACAGTGCGAGAAAGATTATTTTGAAAAATGGGATGATTCAGAATTTTTTGAGGTTTCGAATGTCAAAGAATACAGTTCTTTATTTGTTAGATAAAATTGAAGACCAAATATTGTTCTTATCTATTAGATAAGTATAAAGAATCATAATTTGAGAAATAAACACTTATTTGTCTATATTTGTTTTTCTGAATCACGAATCACGCTGTATCTTCGATATGCCAGTTGTTGATAGCTTTACGATTTTATGCAACACGGTGTATATCGTGGATACTAACCACAACTAAAACTAAAATAATTTCTAATTGATTCCAGATGATGTCTTTCTTCTTTCCAAAAGACGGAATCTGTCTTCCTGGACTCAATTATATTTTTATATTTGTCGACTAATTTAAGTTATTTCCGCGATAGCAAAATAAATTTATTTTTATCTATAATTTTCACCACTCATTTTTGCAAGTCGTTTTTATAATTTTTTCTAAACGTTCAAACTGAGGTTTAAATCACAAATGCACCAAAACACAGACATGCGAAAAAATAACCAAATTTCTATTAAAATTGTTACAGCCAAATTGCAAACTTTTCAAAAATAACTCTACCCCACACAATTTTAATCTTTCTGATAGCAATCTACCAGTTAGCTATCCGGAGAATAAAACACCATGGAGCAACCCAAAAATCTTATTGTCTAGTTAAGACGGTAGAATAAATTTATCTAATAGATAGTAAGCTGCTACTTTATCTGAATTTGGAACAACCGGACCTTATTAATATTATTTATTGCTGTTTGTATCATTTATATGCATTGAGCATTGATGAGAAAAATCTTTCACTTACATTGAACGCGAAATGGAAGTTCGTTGCTGAGTGTCTCCCCCTCCGAATTCACAGCAGAACAAACGTATTTCCCAGCGCTGAGTCGAGTCACCTTCTGCAGGACTAAACTTTGGTTAGAGCGGATGATCCTCGCAGACATGTTGTGGTTAAGGACGTAGCCCTGAAAGAATAACAAGGACAAGCAAATGTAGGAGATTATCAGCTGTCAATGTGATGTATGTGGATACAGGACATAAAAGGATAAGGATTTTGGTTTAGCAGTAACTAAGTTTTATTTCAAGAGAGGCCCGTGGACCAGCCTCTCGCCGTAATTATTTGCCCTAAGAGGAAAAATAATTTTAATATTTTAGTTAATTTATAAATAGTTAAAAATTTAGTTACAATGTTGATAAATGTAATGAAATAAATAACAAACAAATGTATACTTTGTTGATATTAATTTAACTGTAATATTTCTCAATTATTATATTTTTCTCAATTGTTTTCAAATACAATAATAAAAAGTAATACATCGGTGAAAAGAAAAAATGGTTTATATTTTAGTAAAATAATTATAGGTTGTTATTTAAAAAATACAAATTGATTCGTATCTTGTAAACCTGACTATAAAAAATATGTGGGTACGTTTGCCATCAAATAATATATGTAAAATGATAAAAAATTATATAAGCCATTCTTTCTATGGAATAGAACCATATATTTTATATTGGATTTTTTCTCTTTTTAATAAGGTAATGATAGCTTTTAATATAAGTATTTACTTTGAATATATAGTTCATAAAGGAATAAGTTTCTTCTAACTTCTAAGCAATTCATTCTTCTTCCAATATATTCTTCATCTCTTCTCATGACATGTTCAAACTAATGTAATCGTCTCTCTTGTATCTTTCTACAAACTTCTACCGCCCGAGTTATTTTCTTATACTATTTTTCCGTGTCTTCCCCAACATCCTCATCTTTGCCACATTCATTTACTTTTCGTTGATATTGACATCTGTCAATTTGAATTATCTAAATATATTAGCAGTTTCCATGCGGTTAGCATAGCTGGCTGATTTATGAAATTAAATATCTTTCTCATTCTTTACCTCTATATCTATTGAATATAAAGTATAAAATGCAATCACATCGTATAGAGAATAACATATTCTTTAAAGTTTATAACAACATTATGTCAATAAATGGTATTAACTGCATTTTTTCAAGAAAAACTGTAAAAAGTAAACTTAAGGAATACGTAAAAATTATAATTTTTGGAATCGTGGTATTGGAGTTATGCGATCCGAAACGATCGTCACATACACACACAGACATCATCGTAAAAATAGAAAATTCGTATTCAAGGGAGTCCAAAATGTGCTTATTCATTAGAAAGTTACTGTCGAATTTTTTGACCAAAGACAATACCTTCCTTACCTAAAGGTGACGGAAGGTAAACAATGTAAAATGCATTGAATACCTAATATTTCAAAGAGTCGTTTTGAAGGAATGGCATTTATTTTAATAATTATTCTTAGGTTTATTAAGGTTAAGTGTAGGTAAGTCTTCTTCTTCTTTGAGTTTGCTCTTGCGTCATTGTAAGGTCATATCATTCTCCTCTTAGCCCGATCTAATTTCTATCGTTTTCTGGGTCTTATTTTATTGAATATATTTTATATACTGACCAAGGTAGTGCAATACTACTAATGCGATTCCTTAAGTGGAATTCTAAGTATAAACGTTGTTCCATCGTTCGTTATTCATAAAATTTTGTACTACCTGTGTTAAAGCATGACAGAGAAGTGATCCAATGTATCGCTAATTCCTGTTCAATTGGGTCATTTTTATTATATTAAAACCGTTCCGGCTAATATAAAACCCAATATAAATTCCGAGTTTAACTCAACTCAAATGTCGCTGAAAGCGTTCTGAAAGGCAATAAAAGAAGCGTAACAGAAACAGCAACAGAAATTGATTTGCATTTGGTCGCATATGTAGTACACGTTATGAAAAAGCTATCTACGGATAATTGTGCTACGGCACGACCGATTTCTGTTAATGATTCTAATTTATTTGCAAAAACATAAATGAATCCGCGTTTAAACTCAAAATGAACTCTCTGTGAGCAATCCCAGGTGTGCATGTTAAATATATTGTTGCGTAAATTACGCGTTTCATCTTTTTATTTGTGTTTTAAAACGCTTAATTAAAAATGGAGGAAAATTGCTCAGGTCTTACTTGTTAGTAATGGTCGCCTGTTTTTAATTACATTTTAACGTTATTATTGTAATATTTCATGGGCTTTATTTTTTCAGTTTTCAGGTGATTTAAACGCTGCATGATTTTGCGAACTCGGAAATTGAATTTTAATACGGTAATTTACACAGAATGTGGAAATTTGAAAAAAAATGTAATTAGTGGTTGTTGTTAATTTCACTGCAAATTAAAAATTATTTTTCAAAAAATTAACAATTCCAACATACAGTAAAAATATAAGATATAATTATATTTACGTTTCTACAAATATTATTTTTCATAACATTTGCGAATCCGTGAAATAATTAAGAAAACCTAATACGAAAACAAAAAAAATAATTACTACTACAAGATGGATACAATGGCTGGTACCACAAGCCTTATTTTAACGATGTTTTAAAAAATGTAACGTAACGGTGAAATTAAATATTGAAATTTGTTTAAAGCGTGTTTTAAAACAAGGCTTGTGCTACTAGTTAATGTTACAACCTAGTGATGCCGCGAGACGAGAAACGGCGAGAAACTCATTTTCTGGCTAAACTAGCGACTCGAATTTGTTACTCCAAAACTAGACTACTACTGCAATCTATGATGATAATTATGAACATTAAAAAATAGTTTATAATAATCATCATAGATTGCAGTAGTAGACTCGTTTTGGATTAACAAATTCCAGGAAACTCATTTTCTGGCTAAACTAGCGACTTTTTGACAAAAATTGTTATATAGAAATTGTTTCTTAATTAAATAAAAGGGAGTTTGTTGAAGATTTTCATTTATTTTCGCTTTTGTTGCAGAGATAATAAGTAGAACTGAAATTTGTTTATTATATGTAGGGAAAATTTTATACAAAGAAATTTTCTAAATAAACTTGTATTATTTTTTAATTTTATATATATTTTAGTTACAAATTTATTTTATTCATATTTTGTTTTTGAGAAAATGATTTATTTATGTATGCATTTAAATCTCTACAGATAAAAACTAAACAAATAGAATTAATATATTAATAACTAAAATATATTATTTTGAGTAAATTTTATTTGAAACTTTTTTTGATTTAATGCCTTAGTTATGTGATATTAGTTTCTGAAAATACATATATAAATATTAACAAATGTCAGTGATTGTTTATAATTTTATGCTATAGGTGTCCATACTGATATTGTATTGGATTTATTCATAAATAAAACGTTAATTCTTGGCTTTATTATTAATTTTTTTAAAAAGTTTATTTGAAGAAAATTATTCAGAATTAAATGTTCCATTACACTACGTCAATATTAATTAATTATACCAAAATTTCTGTTAACATTAAAATTTTAATTTGGAAATTAAGGTGCTGGCTAAACTATACTTCGAAAAATATAAAAAAATCTACATCTGCCATAAAATATTTAAAAATCCACCACCAGATGTCTCATTCCTAATTTCAGCGCGAATGATGTTTATCATTGAAAGAAAGTGACCAATAGTTACTATGAATCAACCACTCCCAGTTTATAATGGATTTCCTCGAAGAAAAGAATTCATCTCTTAAAATTTATATCTCCATTTCCTGTTCAGCCTTCAACAAAGGAAAAAATTAATACTCCATTATTCTTTGTGCGAAAATCAAATAAAAATCATTATCGTCGTTGCCGGTGGATAATCGCTGGGCCTGCAGTGCTGGGCTATGGAGCGGAAGACAAGCAATGGCTAAAGACTGATAAAACGGCCGAGATGAGAAACCTAATGAAGTGTGCCGCGAATCGAAGCCCAACATAAGACGGAGATTATAACCGCAGACCAAGGGATATGCCCTAGCTTTGGCCTTCGCCTTTGTCAGGAAAGAATACCAGGGCTTTCATTACAATTTATACTCCGAATTTATTTTTTTAATTTTCAGAACAGAAATTAATTTAACAAAATTTAAATTAAAAAAAATCTGTAGCCCGTACACTTTGTATAGGAAATACTGCTTTATGCTTTTTACCTTCGGTCTCTATATACAGTATTGGCCATAGAGATAGTAACTTTTAAAAATTTTCAATTACTCCAAGTAAGAAGTGGAATTTTAGAAATAAATTATTACAGGAGTAACGTTCCGTTAAGTTTAGTAAAATGAACTATATTGAATTTACAAAATTTATTTAATTTATATAACTTTGATCTGTAAAGTAAGATTACAAAATAAAACATATGGAGCAAACACTTTATTTACTAAGAAAAATAAAGAAAACTAAATCTGTGTAAAATTATCTGTTTTAAAAATTCAATCATAACTATATCTTCTTCAATTATCGTTGGTTAATGACTCTTGGTGTGTAGTATATTGCATTCTTAATACTTATAATACTGAACGTGAATAAATTTGTTACAATTCAATCGGAAAATACTACCTAAACAAAAACTTCAGATGAAGATGATCACATTATTCAAAACAGCACTGTAGCCTTGATTATTCCCAGAAGAGTTGCCCGAAATATAACTGGGCGTTATTATCAAATAGAATACATAATATGATGAATATCAAGTACACTATGCATTACAAACCCATTTAAACAACGATTTATAGCAATATTTGTACTGCAATATGAACAACTGTTTTGTAAAGTAAGATTAGAAAATAAAACAAATGTAGCAAACACTTTATTTATTAAGAAAAAGAAAGAAAACTAAATCTGTACAAAATACTTCAATTATCGTTGGTTAATGACACTTGGTGTGTAGTATATTGCACTCTTAGTACTTATAATACTGAATGTGAATAAATTTGTTACAAGTCAATCGGAAAATACAACCTGAACAGAAACTTCGGATGAAGATGATAACATTATTTAAAACATCACTGTAGCCTTGATTATTCCCAGAAGTACTGCCCGAAATGTAACTGGGCGTTATTATAAAATAGGAGAATACATCAGATGACGAATATCCGGTACACTATGCATTACAAACCCGTTTAACCATGGATTTATAGCAATATTTGTACTGCAAGAATGGGCCGTACTACCAACAATTGTCTTTTGCCAAGTGGCAGTTGTTCATGAAATTGAAATTTCTGCAGAATCCGTTCGCTGAAGGTTGTGCAAATATTGCTTAAATCCTAGGATGTCCGTTGCTTGCCCAGCTTTGCGCGCAGCACATTGAGTATAGCAATTACGGTACACAGTGGCAAACCTCATTGTACAGAAACAACCGGCTAGGGACACCGGTACGGAACACCTGCACTCTCTCACGAGCTGTCGGCACACACCAACAGCGCTGAGTCAGAGGCAGCCAAGGTCATAAAAAACCTGCTCGCCCGGCACTTACCAGGTTCACGGTAAATGGTACACACCGTCCTCGGCTCGATGGAGAGCTAATGCAATATTCGATTATTACAATGGTCAGAGCGCAGCCCTAACTTAAATTCCTGCGAAAAATATAGGATTACGTTAAGGCAAAGTGTTCAGAATCGATAATCCGTACGAAAAACTATTCAATATCTAACAGTATCTCTTTCTGAAGAATGGAAAAATAATTACCACGAAGACTTACCAACTGTATTGAAAGTTTACCAAACCATGTGGTAGAAGTCTTTACAGTTCGGGGTTGCAATACACACTATTACTTACACAAAATAATTCGTACCTTATCTATAAAACCTAATTAATAAAGAAAAATAATTTGCTACTTTTACTTATTTTTCTATTTCACTAACTTGTCTTAATAAATAAAGTGTTTGCTAAGTTTTTATTTTATTTTACTTTACAGATCAGTTATTCATATTATAACAAAAAATAACCAGATATTTCGTTTGATTCAAGTCGACAAAACCTTTTTTTAAAGTATCCGTTTTTTTTGGCCACGAGCGTATTGTATATAAAGAAATAAAATTGAATTTTCTAAATTGTTTACTACTGAAATATTGAATTACTGTACCACCATTAGTTTTCATAATAAGTATATAAAAAAAATGAACAAGATCTCATTTGCAACATTACAATATAAATGAAAATTAGTAAGACACAAATTCATTAATCAATCTTCCTGTGTCAAAAAAGATAACAACACGTTACAATAAGTAAAAATATTGACCCCAAAAGTCTATAGATTTTATAATTTGAAAGATGATAGTCACCTCAGTATAAAGTATCGAATAGCTGTCACGGCAGAAATGGTGCATAATTAATAATTTCGTAAAGTTTGGACTAAATGCTTCATGCATTCATTGAAATATGAAACTTTGTTGCATTTGGGACATAAGTATTCAATGCATTTTCAAACACACTGTTGTTGTTCGGTTTGTAATTTTAGTTTGGGATGATATGTGTGGAAATGTCAGCAAAATTTACACATACCTAATTCATGTTTGACCCTTATTATTTGTCGGATATCTCAATTATTTAGTTTCAGAATTTCAGACATATAGAATAATAGAATTTCCACTAGACATATTGCATTGTGCATATTTTGTTGCTTTAATTTTCAGTTCGATACATCTCAAAAATATCATTTAATAAGTAGTGTCGTTTACAGTAAAATTTTTGAAAGATGTCCGATCAAGGTAATCTACGAATTGTATGAATTCAGATTTTTGCTCCGCCCATTCTGACAAATTCAGTAGTGTCGTTTGCTTAGTTTTTATGAAGGTACAAAGATACTACTGTTATTTTATTATTATAAAAATATATGTTACAATAAAAGCATTCAAATTTCAAAAATAAATCAACTGGTAGGTTTATTAGCAAATGTAAAACCAAATATGTGAAAAATAAGATACTGACAGAAAATAACGTTATTAGAACGGCTATGAATCAAGGTAATGTATCTGAATTAATATACAAGCTTACGTTACAGCGAAAGTATTATCAACAACGAGCATCGTTTTAAAGTGGAATGTCCTAACTTACTCGATACAATATGAATTTTTGAAAGACAAACGTGTTATATCCATCCTTATAGACTGCAAAGGAGAAAGATAAATGTATGCCAATTTGTTAATTCGTTCTTGATACAAATAACCTTGATCGGACATGTTTAAATAATTTTACTATACTTAGTTTTTATGAGCGTACATAAAATACTACTGTTATTTTATTATTATAAAAATATATGTTACAGTAAAAGCATTCAAAATTTAAATCTAAGTCAACTGGTAAGTTTACTAGCAAATGTAAAACCAAATATGTGAAAAATAAGATACTGACACAGTGTTAGTGACACTGACAGAAAATAATGTTATTATTACGGCTATGAATCAAGGTAATAAACCTGAATTAATTAATAAACTTACATTACAGTGAAAGTATTGTCTATAAGAGCATCGTTTTAAAGTGGAATGTTCTAACTTAGTCGAAACAATATGAATTTTTCAAAGACCACCGTTATATTTTCTTCCTTATCGCACGCGCTTGTAGTCTTCGCATATGAGAGAGATAAATTTATGCCAATGCGTTCATGACACAGATGACTTTGATCGGACATCTTCAAAAACATACTGTACCTAAGCAATATTAATTATTATGTATTTTTGTTGAAAATTTACTTAAATGAAAAATAACTAAGTAAATTAATTTTATTTTAAGCTGGCCCAAATACATGATATTGTACTTAATTTTCTCAACTTTATTATAACTGCAATAAACATAAATTACAACTGTTTAAAACATTTGTATTATTTAAATTAACTAACAGACGTATTTTCGTTTTATTATACCTAATTTAAAATTGCATATTATACGAAACAAAATACTGTTTTCAAATAACACTTTTTGAATTATGCTTTAAATATGTATTTCAATCCATTTTAAAACTAGAACAAAACATTCTAGTTAACTTATTTGTAAACTGAAGGTGTAAAAATTTTCGTGACCACAACTAGCAATTACATAATCATGTGAAGTGGATATGGTACAACCACAAAGAGTTTAAGACAAATATTTACCGATAAAACTGACTAGAACTTTGAAAAGTTTTCAGTAAGAAAACAGCTCATGGCATCGAAATCCAACCATGCAATGCTACCTCGAGAATTATAAGAGCTACAAGGTCGGTTAAATCAGCAAACAAATGCTATTTTACAAGACTATTTTAATGAGCAAAAATATATTTCTTTTTCTACCAGTTCTCAAAATACGGGATACAATTTTCTTATTTTAAATGAGAACCTATTTTTATTCGCTTATTTGATTCAGTATTTTTTTTCTCAATTCAACGATATCCAGATGTACTACAGTTATATTACAAAATATTTGAGAAAAATGTAAATGATGCCGATTTAATTTAAATCTGATTGTAATAAGAATGCTTTGAGAAAAATAAATGAATATTTTGTTTCATGTTAATTGTAGTTTAATGTTAAAACAAATATTTTGTATACTTTCCCCAGTCATAAAAAGTATATTAAGTATCAACAACGGTAAGGACAGTTTACCGATCTAAGACAATGTTTGGGACAGAGTGAAGCAAAGTTCCCAATTTTGTCTGAGATCGGTAATTCCTTAACGTTCGTGTGATGCTTATATCATTTTTTGCGCGATTGGAGTTCACTAAAAAAAATATTTTTTATTTCATTTTTAATTTTTTTCATTATATTATTGAAACTGAATATAGTAGGTAGATTTACAGTATGCTATGACTTTATTGTTTTGTTATGGTTTCATTGTTTGTTTATGCGTTTGAAAGTCAAGGTGTTATTTAAACTTAATTTAAACTATTCAACAAAGAAAAATAATTAAAATGAGTGACTCTGAGAGTGAGAATTTAAATATAGAAGAATCGTGGAATATCGGATGTTCGGCAGTAATACCAGAAAAATCCAAACTGCGATATGAAAATACTTACAAAATTTTCAAAGAATCGTGCAGTGCAAAGAATGTTGGTATAAACGAAAAAGTTATGCTAGCATATGTGGTTCATAGATCTAAGTAACTAAAAGCACCTGGAAAATTATGGGCTGAGTATTCAATGTTAAAGAGCACAATTTTTCTTTATGAATCTATTGATAATTCAAAATTTGGTATTCTTATTGCTTATATTAAAAGAAAAAATGTTGGCTATAGACCTAAGAAATCTAGTATTTTCACTAAGGAAAATATGACAAAAAATTTGAATGAAGCACGAGACCAGGATTTTTTGTGTATTTTTAGGTGGGAATGATATCGCTTAAAATTTAAGTCTTATTGTGCAACTGAGCATTAATAAAGAAAAAGTAAAACTTTTTAAGTCAAACGTCTTAGTAATCACAGCATCTAGAATTTTATAGACAGTAGCAGGTAGATAAAAGCTAGGATTTTATATGTCATGGAACAAAGTTAAAAAGAAGTTCTACTCACGTCATGCAGCCAAGTCAGTCGCCTCCACTGCGGATTCGCCTTCACGTGGCATTCGAAGTAGACATCATCACCTTCTTTGATATCGTCGGCATTAAGAGTGCTGCCGAGCTGTAATGACACTATCGGTGGATCTGCAAAGAAATTCCAACCTCAGTTTTTTTCTTCTAGTTTTTGCTCTTACTGATTCGAAAGGTGATAGAATTCGATAATACTCTGAATTCCAAGTAAAATTTCTTTTAAATTCAATAGCGCAGAGCAAATGTAAAGAGAAATATATGGATGCCATTTGATAAAAGTGATTAATGTATATCGTTTGCCTAGAATAATACTCTCGTTTATTTACTTGGCCTATTTTATATTTCAGTCTCAACTGCGCACAATAAAACTAATTTTTCTGTAAGCTTATAACAATGAATACATTTTATACTACAGTACAATATATTACTGACGGGAACATAAGCATAGATTGCCCTGTGTATATGCCTTGCTGTGTACTGTGATGCCTCATAACCTACAAATGTAGTCCATGAAGTTGGCGCAGGTGAACTTCGCGCGCTCACAATTTAAAAAGTACACTCCATTGATTGGAGTGGAAGTCTAACTAAAGTAGAGATGGTCTTAACGATACGAAATATCGATACTGTATCGATATGTTAAAGAAAACTGCTGTATCGATACTAATTGGAAGTATCGATATCTGTATCGGGATCTGTTAGTTTTACATTTTAAGTGAAACAGAAAACCTGCCAAATGAGAATTCGACAAATATGAATAATAACACCGACGATTCACAAGAAACAGAGAGTAGAACCTAAGAAATTCGTTTGATAAAAAAAATTGCAAGGCAAGATTCTAATTTAGAAATTGAGAGATTATCTGCTGCCTGGTTTATAATTTGATTTTCCAAATGCGTCATATTTTATTCTTTAAAGGTACAACGGGAAAAAAATTTAGACTAAGACCGCATATTTCTACAAATATACTCTTTTATGGTACTTACAAACAACATCAATCTTCCACGAAGTTTCGAGGTACAACCCTGTAACATTAGGGTTCTCTGCTCTACAAGTTATAGACTTCCCATCGTCTTCAGTACTTGGAACGAAGCTCAACTCGGACACGGTAACATTTTCGCGCGATTCCTCCTGCAACAATAGAAAAGGAATTGAAAATATCAATTTTCCAAACAAGAAAATTAATATATACAGACAAATTAAAAGACCACATTATAATAATAATTATTTATTTATCATCTGCATATATGAGAGTTTTACAAACTAAATCATCTATAATGTCGTTATACAGTTAGGTAAAATTCAACTTTTTAAAACGGAATTAGATAAATGTTGTATATATCTGTGTTTGCTGAGAGGGTATGAGGACCTCACAGCATTCAAATTTGTGGATTTCCTTTTATGATATTTTTCAAGTGTAATTCTGTTTTCTTGTATTAAATATCTAAGATAGCAGGCATCATCTGTGACGATGGTCACTAGATTTGACTTTAATTTTTGTGTTTAGCCTTGTGGTTAGCAAATTAGTTTTTTGCAAAAGTTTAGTTATTCATATCAAGGTTCAAATCCCACAAGTGACAATGTTGTTTTAGCATTTTTATTATTAAGTATTTCGAAGAGTATGTATATAGTGTAATGGTTTGATTATATTGTATATCGGTTGTTGTAAAATGTACTGTTGTCTTTTGCTTAAAGTTGCTAAGGTTTGTAAATTTGTTGTTTACCTGTCAGGTACAGCGTAGTTGTAGATTCGATTCCATATGAGTTTTTTATATTTTTTATTTAAATCAGCGAGTATTTGCAGGATGACTAGAATCAAGTTTAAACATTTTTATGTATTTTTGAACGGTCCATTCGACTGTTTTATCAGAGAGAGTGTATGCTCTCTCAAGAGAGCGTTAGCTCTCCATCGAGCCTAGGACGGTGTGTGCCGTTTACCGTGAACCTGGTAAGTGCCGGGCGAGCAAGTTTTTTATGACCTTGGCTGCCTCTGACTCAGCGCTGTTGGTGTGTGCCGACAGGTCATGAGAGAAGTGTATCGTACCAGTGTGCGTAGTTGTTTCCATACAGTGGAGTTTGCCATTGTGTACTGTATTCGCGATTGCGATGAGTGTTGGTGTGTGCCAACATGATCCCGTTTCTGTTCCGAAATCGCTATTGTTGATGAGTATTGTCGAACGACAACACTGCTGCCTTTTCCGTTTCGTTTCCCATAATTTTGGTATGTGCCATTGTTAACCTTCGTTGTCAACGTTAGTGCGTGCCAATGTTGACCGTCTGCTATAATGAAAAAATCCTGCTAGTATCGCTGATTCAGTATTCAGTTATATGATTATTCGCCGTTTATATATTAGCGATTGCTATTTACATTTTGTTTTGTTATTACCGTTTTCAATATATTTTAATAAAATATTAAAGTTTATTACATTTGATTTCATTGTTAAAAACCGAACTGTGTCTGCACTAAGTTACCCGAGCCCTGTTTGGCGTTCAAGCCACTCTTATCAGTGACGCTACAAGAGCAAACCCGTTTGACAGCACCGAGAACTACAGAGGACATCAAGTAAAGGTTCTAGACGCAGAGGCCTTTGGCCGAGCAGGAACCATTGTTTGGCTATTACACATATTATGGGCTCTCAAAGCTATCGTGGAGATTGAAAATGGGAAATAATATTCAAGTTAAGGGTCGATTGGATTCAAACCCATCCCATAACGCACTCAGTCACGTGGCATTTAAACTTAAACGCTTTAATTATTTATCTAGCAAAAATTAATTCATTATTTATTAAGCCAGTTTTTTTTATTTCTTCAAGAATAAAACCTAGAAAGAAGTAATAATAAATTTACTTTGAAAATCATAAGCTACTTGAAATGTTTTACAAGTCGGTAACTTTTGTAGGCGGCAGCCATATTTCATGAATTATTAAATTTACGAACCCGCGCTCAAATTAATTCACGTGATTTTTTCATGTCTGGATCGATTTGCTGTTCTTGTATTCATCTAAGGAAACTTATCCAACAATACGATGCATTATTTATCCAGAAACCGATACTGTAAGGTCCGCAATTTATGGAAGATGTTTCGCTAGATAATAATGAAATATTTAATGGAAGAGCCGTTTATTTCCGACTATATTAATATTGGATTTGATGGTGTTAATGAATTATGAACAAAATATTTGGGTTCATGTTTTCAATTTTAATTTCATTTTGATAAATTAGGATACGAACAATTTTAATATTGAATGTTCATGAATTGGAATTGTTATACTCGAATGTGTGCCAATTAAATTTTTTGTTACTTTTTTATTACATTGATTTAAAAAATATAGCGTAATAGTGTTAATTAAAATACGACAAAATATAAAATAAGAACTATCATAATATTTAAAATGAGAGAATATAGACAAAAAAGACGAGATATAAATTTGGAAATGAAAAGAAAACGAACAAATACCGAAAAGGAAAGTGCAAACTATTTATAACATAGAACTAAGACTAAGTATTCGTTTTTCAATGTGGTCATAGCTGACGCCCAGCCGTTTTGTAAATTGACTAGCAAGGTTATAAAGTTGACGAAGATTTAACAGTCGCATTTTATAAAATGACTGGATGTTTTATAAAAAGACGGATATTACAAGCAGCCTACGATGTATTATATATATATATATATATATATATATATATATATATATATATATATATATATATATATATATATATGTATCAGAGAAAAACCAAAAATATGTATTAAAGAAAATATCTATCTATATAAATACTTTACGAGTACAATATCATTTATTTTTTATATACAGCATGTTTTATTATTAATAAATATATCTACGTACCTATAATGATAATTGTGAATTATTTTCTTCTTATTCAAAGTTTATTGCCCTCTGCCATATGTTTATATGAAAGAATATGAATTACAAACAAAAATTTGTTTTTATGTGGAGAGATTTATGAGTTAGATAGACTGACAGTTTGTCAAAAACATGTTTTTTATGTTTATTTCTAGTCTGTTGTGACAAATATAAAAATTCCAATTTGAATTATTGATAAAATACAATGACCACAGTTGTATAATGATGTTTTTTTCAGAATAATTCTATTTTAAATAAAATTTATAACGAATGATGTATATTTTACACTGAGTACTAGTAAATGTAACCCAGACAAGAAAGAGAAAGTAAAAATGTTTAGACAGAATGGAAAAGTAGGTTGATGTTGTTACTATGGAAATATTTCTGTCTACCTAAAACTACTGTCCATCTACTACACTGTCCACCTAAAACCATTGTTTACCTACTTCACTGTCTATCTATAATAATAAAAATAAATAAATATATCATCACGGCATATTACCAATTACAGTGATAAATTTCGTGGCACTTAAAATTTGAAATATTTGTAAATGAAAGGTTTTACATCGGCAGATGTAAAACAGAACTGTAGGGACTTGAGAAATCGCAGGCAGCGTTGGCAATAAATAGCAATAATGAGAGATGTGTATGGTGTAGTATTGGACAATATTGACAATTATGATAAAATTGATGCGTGAGGCTTTACAGCTTTGCCACAACAAACGATCGGAATTATTCGTTCGGGATCCATGCACCACCGACATTTGTCACAGCTGACGTTTATAAGTGGCCCCATAAATATCGAGCTTGATATTTGGCAGTTATAAATCTGTTTAACATTTTGTTTTAACACTTGCAAGGCCTTCGCATCTGAAATGTCACACTCACATACTCCCATACTCGTTCGGCGGACAGGGGACGATGAACCCCCTATATCGATATCCGCGATTAATCGCACCAGAATGCGTTATTTAGGAGTGACGTAACCGTAATTACTTAACGCGAATCATCTTGGCAAATGGATGTGTATTTGGAAATCACTGTTTGCCAAAGTGAATTACTGTGTACCGTGACATATTGGAAAGGATTATTATTAGTGGTTTCCATGGTGATGCGATACAATCCAATATAGCTATAAGCGGCAGGCGGGCCTCAACAAATAACACTGATTAGGCTCTTTACGCCAAATGATTATTCACTATCATACACACCAACGTTCTCTGCACTGTATGCACGACAAGTCATTATTGCGCGTACGTTATCTCCTTCCATTATAATTGCAATAGGTCTTACTAAATGATAAATCACATAAGTTTTCGGCAAATTTTGATTGGACGATACTGTGGTTCAAGTAAAGTGCAGTGTGTTAAAAAAAACCTAACTCGGAGTAAGCATGAACAGAGAAACGCATGTCTGATCATTATTCAATTCAAAAGTCAAATTGTCAAAATTGATATGTAAATTTTAGGAGACAAGACAAAAAATCTGATGTGGCCAGCACATAACCTCTCGCCGTATATTTTACCTGGCTGTATGCATAAAGCAAAGATTATTTTTATAAATACAAATAATATATTCATATAAATCTATGACGTATAAACTTCTTTATTATTCAATAATAGCATGTCACAACATGAAGATATTTTACCATAAATTATGTTACAATAAATTACAAAGTAGAGTTTACCATATATAAATATTAGGCTGGTAACAGCAATTTTCAATTCGAACAACTTTGTTTACTTTCTCTTCATATTCTTCTAGTAAAAACATTAATTTTGGGCGGTCTAAAATGTATATATCTGGATTGTGCATCTATTCTTATATATCTTCTTTTACATTTTATTTTTTCATACTTGTTATATCTAAATAACTTTAATTCCCTTTAATAAAGTGACGGATAGATTGCACTCCGATTTTGTCAATATTTACAACTTACTTGAGAAGAATTTGATAGCTTTTTCGCAATTCAAAGTAACTCTAGTTTACAGTACTGGTGTACATTGTCCCATAATGTTTGAAACAAATTTAAGTCCTTGAACCTAGACTTGTCATCTCCATAATAGTCACAGATCAAGAATTAAGGGATTCTCCAAGTACATTTTTAATTCATTACTCATTATTTCTGACACTGACATTTATCTGTCAGTTACAAATAATTTAAATTATCAACTATTTTTCATGGCATTCTTTCGGCTGTCAAATTTATTACAACAGATTATTTTATATATTATACTTCTTTTATCTCTAAATCTATGGAATATATAATAAAATATTTAAATGTATCAGATATAGAATTTAATTTTCTTTAATATTACCACGAAAAATTTTCAAAAAATAATATTTAGAAGATTTTTTTTCAAGAATCTTCTACTTCCGGTTGTCCAATTATTACCAAAACCTTTTCAGATCTTCCCATGAATGTCCGATTGGGAAATACGTTGTTAAACAAATTTTAAGTCTTATAGTTTTTGAGTAACCGTCCTTCCAACATCCCACACACAAACATCCACACACACACACACACACACACACACACACAGACATCATCGTAAAAATGTTAAAATCGGATTGTAGGGACCTTAAAACGTGCTTATTCAATAAAATCTGGATATGCGATTTTTAGCATGAATCCAATACCTCTCTTAGCGAGAGGTAAAAAGAAGGATTCGCTGTTTTCTAATATATTTCCATTTCTAAACTAAGATTCAAGAAGAAAAGCTTTGATTTCTTTTGATAACATTTTTGACAATATCTCGTGTCAAATTGACATTTAATTAAATACTTACCTTTCCTTGTCCATAGCCTACTCCGAGTTAGTATTTTTTTAACACACTTTATATTGAATCTGCTTAATACTACAACAATTAAAATTTAGTTTAAGTTTTAACACTCATATTTAATATAGATCTAGTTGCCCGTTTTCTTCTATACGACGAAGATTAGTTCTGGCTTGCTTTATTGTTTTCATTATGATAATGGTGTTTAGTGCAATGTAAGAAGCAGGCATCCCCAGACAGTACCTTGGACTATAATTTACATAGATGATATAAAACATTGCATGGATTTTTTTTCAATAAAATCGTTATGTGGCGGTATGAAACGATAAGCAAAAATATATGTTCCCATTTAAAATAAAAAAGTTAGGTTCCATATGTTGGGAACCGTTGATATAAATTTTATTTGCTGATTGCTGACATCACCAATTTTTAATTCAAAATGATACAATTTTGTTCATTTAACGAAACTCGCACCTCTTCAAATGAAAAAATTACCAATGGTGGGCGTGCTTATTGAAACACCTCTGTATATGTATAGAGACAACACGAAATACTCACAAAAAAAACACTTTAATCAATAACAACAACTTTATTTTATGAAAGAGTCTACTCTCATACATAGACACTGACGCTAACCCGATCTTTACTCAATACACATTGATCGGTGCTGCGGTAACACGTCTGGATTTTTAATAATCCTTACATCACAATAACACTCTAATTAATTAAGAAACTATAAATTATTATTTGATCATAATAATATTAATCATCAAAGAATGTTGTATAATTATTTCGGGAATTTTTAATTTCATTCTCTAACGTGTATTTTTTTTAGTTTCTGAAAGTAATTTACATTTGATTTACTTAATGTTCATAAAAAAAATCAAATTATGAAACTTTAATGATTAGTTTGATATGACATTTCATTTGTTTGTTTGAGAAAATGTTCTAACATTTTCTGGTTCATTTTCATATCCATTTTTATATTACTTATTTACATACCAAGTGCGGGAATCAAACTCACGCACGCGGTTTGTACATTTTCGTACAAATAATTTTATTAATTAAAACTATATTACATAATAATATACTTATACATTGCTTTGTAGCTAATTTCAGAGCGATGTGTCAAATATAAATTCCAATACTTATAAGTATATAGCAAATTTAAAATTAATAAACTTGTTAATTTTTTTGTGTTTTGTTACAATTTACATTACGTTTGTTGGTTATGTGTTACCGACTTCCCGAGTGCTCTGTTTTATCGATTCCCGCCGAGCAGAAATTGTTGTCAACATTGTGAATCAAATGCACTAAATTTATTATTTTAAAATTAAATTCATTCAATATTACACCATTTTCTCGTATTATTATTAAGCGAACGAGTGTTTGAGAAACTTCCCTTTTTTATTATAAATATAGTTCTTTAAGAAATGCTTTAGATATAAGAGAGTGTTTTTTTCCCAAAATTTCCCGGTCACTTATCTAGTGGAGACTTGGGAAATTGACGTTTCGAACGTTGCTTAGGCGACGCGAAACAACACAACAAAAAATACTGTTAAATATCTTACATTTGTTTTAATGCCTAGTATTATTAAAGATAAATGAACTTTGATATAAACAGCTAATAAATATCTTTGATTTTGATCTTAAATGTTACAATTTATACTACATGTCAGAGAGTACTTTCCTATGAAAGTCGTTCTTTTTTTTTCATTTTATTTGTAAGTGCAGTCCCCCTATTTCAATTTTACACCTGTCATTTGCGGACAAAAACTGTCTCCTTAAACAGGGGCGTAAATCACCATTAACGACTGGAGCACATTCCGGGCCCGGTCTATTCACTGGCTCACAATAGCTGAAGACGGTGTTTGTGTCACACCCCGACTGGTCAGAACACTTGAGGCTGAATAGAATAGAATGCCCACTAGATTTGCCCGTTTCTAATTTATATCTTGCGCAGTGTCGCCCTCGATTGTCTTGGACAGAACCGGAGCGGAGAGTTTTGTGGATGTCGAGTAGAGGACTTACTCAATGGAACTACAATAATTAAATTTTTCTAAAGTCGTGGAATTACTGAGAATTTAAAATGTTTTACAATTTATATTGTACTCATGCTTCAGGAATTTATTCAAATATATCATAGTTTGATGAATTTAACTAATGATTTTACAGGATGCTGTTCTCCGATTTGAATATTTTCTATAAACATTTAATTTAAGTGCATTTAATAAATAAATCATTTTTGAAATCAAGATTGTTTATTAATTATTTATTAATAAACGACTGAATTATGACATCTGCCGTTAGATGTGACATTTTTTCATTTTCTCCCAAAAAGAAAATGATACATCAGATTAAGGGGGTAGTAAAATTTGATCATTTTTAAATTCCTCTAGTATATCACCGTATGATAAAGAGAAAACGCTATCTGCAGAATGGGATATCTTTTGATTCTATGAAGTCTGCGTGTGTGTATGTGACGATCGTTTCGGATCGCATAACTCCAATACCATGATTCCAAAAATTATTTTTTCGTATTCATCGAGTTTAGATCCAAATACACACATGATTAGATTTTGGTTACAATTGGTCCACCGGAAGTAGCTTCATTTGCAACTTTTAACAGTTTTTCTTGAAAAAAAGTTTAAATACCATTTATTGACATTTAATGTTATTACATTTTAAAGAAGATGTGATAGCAATTTATACTTCATACTCAATAGATATAGAATTAAAGAATTACAAAGATATTAAATTTTATAAATCAGCCAGCTATACTAACCATGTAAACTGCTAATATATTCAGATAATTCAAATTGACAGATGTTAGTATCAATGAAAACAAAATGAATGTAGCAGAGCTAGGATATTCAAGTGGATGTTGAGGAAGACACGGAAAAACAGGGTAAGGAATGAAAGGTAAGGAAAAGGGCTCGAGTGATAAAACATCTAGAAAGCTACAAGAGAGACGATTACATTGGTTTGAACATGGCATGAGGAAGATGAAGAATATATTGGAAGAAGAATGAATAGCTTAGTAACAGAAAGTTAGAAAAACAGAGGAAGACTAAAGATAAGATGGAAGGACTGTATTGCGGCAGACTTGAGAGGAAAGGAACTGAATGAGGACTACACAAAAAACAGAAACGAATCGAAGAAGAAAATAAAAAACATCGACCCTAACGAATGAGAAAAGTTAAAGAAGAAGATGTCAGTGTCAAGTGAAATTTGCATAGTTTGTTTATGAAATAATTTTACTGCAAATATAGGATCTT
Organism: Harpalus rufipes; assembly: GCA_951394225.1. Classification (NCBI taxonomy): domain Eukaryota; kingdom Metazoa; phylum Arthropoda; class Insecta; order Coleoptera; family Carabidae; genus Harpalus; species Harpalus rufipes. Next base: position 4,725,727 of record OX596291.1, read on the forward strand.
TTGCAAGAAAATTTATGTATGGAATTTGTACATAATACTCATATTTTTTTTAGTTATCAAATAACAACTAATTTAGTTAACAATAATTTTATCATATATCAATAATCAACAGTTATGTAGGTACCTACGGCAAATCTTAGTAAATATTCAAAGTTATTTGCATATTCTACATAATTTATTTCCATAAACTTTTGGATAAATATTGAAGACCTTGTATCCACTAATTTCTCGTGCCTAAACATATTAATGAAAGTTGCATTAGTTATTGTTTGCTTACAAGAGAGATACGTGTGTAATGTTTAATTTTCCTATGATTTACGAACTACGAAACTTAATAAAGCAAATTTACTACATACGGAACATAGAGAAATTTTGAACCATAAATACCAAAGTAAAATACAATTTAAAAGTTAATAAAAGTATGACTGTTTTTGTGTAACTCGAAACCGTATTGGAGGAAACATCATTAAATTTTATATCTTCGGCTGGCTTCAAATTGTCTTAAATAAAATTAATTGAAAAATAAACTCAGCAGACAATAATATTCCCATTATTTGGCGTAAGCTTACATTAGAAAGAGAGTTTCATAGTCGTTCAAACAAACGTCACAGCATTTTCTCGTTGAAGTTAATTACAAAAGTATAAAGCGAATTTAATTCTGCAAAAAGTATCTAGAAACGCGGACGGCGTTCCAATTAATTTATCTTCCATTCACGACGCGATATAAAAAGACATCGGCGATGGTTATATGCCGATACGACCGCGTTGGTTGTTGATGAGAGACCAGAGCAGCGCGCGGCGTTATATTCCTGTTTATCTAGGATTTTATAGAATCGATTCCGGGATAGAATCTCACTCTAGAGACCATACAAGCTATATCTAATATGCTTTTCATTTTTATTTTACTGTTACAACTATTTTTTAATATAATTTTGTAATATTTGAAATATATACAAACTTTTTGTTTACATATTTTTTTTATATAAAATGAATCATTTGAGTACTTTGTTGTAGTTAAGAAATTATTCATACATTAATGATTTTAACATAAACTAGTGCCAAATTTAAAACGTCGAACTATATTTGACAGTAATATAGTTCGTATATTTTATTTTTAAGCACGTAAGTCATATATTATTTGAAGTGAGATGTAAAAGGAAAAGGTTCCGTTAAAGGTAGTTTTGGACAAATCAATAAAAACTGATTAAAAAATAAAATAATCATTTTACATTAAAAATTACATTTAACAATTTGTAAGTCTAATGCCTGATAGTATAAATCGCAGTCAAATCTTACTCCGAACTCTTGTCAACTAAACTACGTTCATTATTTGAACTTGAGTTAAAATGATATGCATAGTATAAAACTTCCGAATATTACGTCCAACTGAATTAAATTTAAATCGACTCAGTCGGTAAGTTTACTAGTAACTAACTTCACAGATATTTATGATATGCCACAAATAAAGTTGTATTAGAAGAGCTGTCCGACAAAAAAATATTCAGAAAATTTAGTGACGTTAAAAAAATGTAATGGAACCAACAACCCCGCAAAATTAACGATATAACAAAAAAATTAATTTTAGAAATAACTGTTCCTGAATTATGTCACAAATAAAAATGTGCTACGAGAACATTAAGAAAAGAAAGAAAAAAAAATTAGCTGACTATAATTGTAAGTATTATAGTACTACCTGAATTAAAATTTGAATTTGTTAATCGATAATTTAACTTTTCTTTATTTGAATGGTGCATTTTAATGTAATTGGGACGAAGCAATGCTAAATGGAGTACTACTTTGTGTATTATTTGACCCGCGGTAGATTTTTCAACTGAAACAAGATTACCGGATACACTCTGAAATATTCTTCTTCCGAGGTAGCTTAGAGGAATTAAAATTTGTAGAATTGAATTTATAGACTTATTTCGAAGTATGACTGTTTCTAATAATTGTGGACCTAATATTTCTACAAAATCTTAATTTAAATTCTGTCATCAATTTCAAATGGATTGTTTCTATCCTGAAATACGCGGAGAAGTTTAAAATGCAAAACTTGTTCTTCCTCACTATATGAGCAGGATGAATCAAAATGTAACCTTTTAAATAGTTCTGTAAAGTAAATAAAATTGGATTTGTCAATTTCGCAAACGGCGGTTAAAAAATAAACTTGACTTTGAACGAGAAAAATTGATCGTTCAATTTAACCATCAGTTTAACTTCGGTTAAATATAATGTTTATACTATTCAACAGTCAGTCAACTTCTGCAAACTAAGATCAAGAGTTGAACTGTGTTTATACTATCGACTATTCATTGACGAGATCAAAAAAATTCTTTGCCAAACCCCAGAGGGCAACTGTTAGCTTTAACGACCTACATCTGCACGATTTCACTGCTTAAACTTTACCAAAAATAATTTTCAACTACAAATTGAATCCGGCTAAACTTCGCCATTCTCCTCATAATAGATGACTAAGAGTATACGTGTAGGTGTTTATGCATCTTACCTTTGTTCTCTTGAGTTGTCGCTTGCCTTTGTACCACGTAATGATGGCAGGGGGTCGCGAGCCCGCCGACTCACAGCTCACTTCATAACGCCGGTCTGCCACTAGAGGTGACTGAGTCTTCAGGATCTGAACCGTCAGTGGCTTCACTGGAAACAAAATCCAAATTTGAATTTTAAACAGAGAAAAAAGTTAATAATGAAACAATTCAAATTTATTTATAATTAGAAAAGCTCCAATCCTTTCAGAGTTTACTTGAAATTTCGAATAAATTTGGTTGTATTTAACGAATATACCAGTGTTCGGCGTAGATTGGTACCTAACACAATATTTACTGGACCCGAAAGTTATCTACTAATTAATCCAACACCTACTTAAAGGTCAAGGGTAACAAGGTTACTACCTCCATTATCTGTGTTTCAGTGTTTCTTGTCCGTACGATTAGGGCAAACAGACGCAGTCCGTCAATCAGTTAAAGTTAGTTAAAACATAGTTATTCAATTTTATTTTCGTTCATAGTGAAAATATGGAATTAAGGTAGTTGGAGTATGCAGTGAAATCCATAAAATTTTAATAATCTTTGGCGTACAACAGCTAGATAAGTATTGCTGGATGTAAATCCAAAATTTTAGTGAACTTGCCCAAAGTTGGAAGATTTAACAGGGCGAGTAGAGGGAAGCTCAAGAAATCATCGCCATAATTGCCTCTAGAATCGCGAAAACCCATAAACTTTTGACTAAAAACTAAGTGAATATAAATGGGGAAAAACTAGTTAAAAAAATGCAGGCCCATCTGGTTTCAAAGATATAACAAATTTAATTGGAAATTCAACAGATATTTTCAATCTCCGAAATTTTCACGCACGTTTTGAGAAACATCCGCAATGATATCTAACTTTCGACATTTTTCTTTATTTTGTTAACCTCACGATTACAACTATTAGCTGTTGCAATACCTAGCAGAATAAACATAATATGCACATAGCCATGTGACTTGAAGCAGGCAGACAACTCTTGAGTTTGTCTACATTGTTCGGCACGGAATAAATAGATGGCATTGCTCTCCTTGATTCAAAACTTGCAGGGTAAAAGGTTTTTGATTGAAGAAGAAATTGGTGAACTATCTAATTATTATAAAAATATTTCAAATTATTACTGTTCAACATGAAATATAGTATCCTGGTAGCCAAAATATGTATTTAATTTGAAGTTTTATTGAAAATATTCCTTATTAAGTAGTAGCCAAACATTGGCTTCTTTCATGAATGAATAATGTATTCTGTTCTAGTAAACTGAGCACATGTAATATTAAAACTATTCAGAAATTGTAGCATAATAACAACCTAAGTTTCGCTAATAACAACTCTAGTTAATATGATATAAAATTCCATCAAGCAAAGTTATTTCCAATTCCAATACCATTTTCATCATTACTAATTCAAAAGATTCGAACAGTTTACAAGCTGAAAGACATTCGCCTTTCAACAATAATAACACACATTAGACAACAGAAGTTTGTATGTGGATAGTAAGATATATCACGAAAGTTATAAGGGAAGAAATATTGCAAACATCTAGCTATTTCAGAAAGAGAATTTCTTATAAGACAGAAAGAGAATTAAATAAATATGTTGTGTACCGCACTTTTTCCTTCAAATGGTCTACAGCGGAAGAAGGAAGCATTTATAAAGTCAGTATGTAGACATAAACTCGTAAAATAAGCATCCGAAGTACAAAAACCCTAGTAGGGATAAGCCAGCAAGTATCATAGATAATTGAAAAGTTCGCTAGAATCAAGCGCTGATATAGCGCTAGAAGAAATGGCTAGCGAGAAATATTTCGCTAAAATATCTAGTGAGTTATTGGGTAGCTGCATACGTCATGTTTGGTTGCAACGAACGTCACTTTCTAACAAATTTACTACCTGGATAATAATATTTATTTCTGGTGCATCTTCAACAGTTCAAATAATAATTTCCATTTCAAAATGAAGTCTGCCAGCTTTCAATACTATATAGATACAACTGTCAATTATTTTCTTACTTTAAACAGTACTTGTGCGCTAAATTTAATAAATGAATACTGTTCAGTACTAATCTAGGTTAACAAATGGCGCTAATTTTTAAAATATACTGGTTATTCCACTTGTCATTGATTTAGTTGTTTTTGGGAATCTATTTCCGAATTGAGTAATACGTGTTTCCCTGAATATCCGCTAGATCCGCGACATGGTATTGACGAAAATGCTATAAATTTCAAATAAAGAACGATAAGAAGGATGGCACAGTAGATAGCATGCAATTATTCAATTACTAGTGGTCTAAAACCCTGTACAAGACCGAGTTCAGACGACTGGTGTATTTGGCCAATATTTATTAATGGCGTATACTTGCCATGTCGTGTGAGTGGTTGCACAAGTCAAAGTGTTACAATTATTGGTACACTTGACAAGTCTCAACTTGTCTATACTTTGTAGTTGCGCTCACACGAGTTGTACATACATACACTGTGCCTTGCTTCGCTACTATGCATTCTGTATCAATAAGCATATGGAAAAGGTTGTGTGTTTTAAAAATACTTTTCTGTTTAATTATTGTTTAAATGATTGAAAATAAAAATGGCGTGGCCAAATGAAGTGGTGTTTAAGTTTTTATATGTATATGAAAATGAACCATCCACCATCTTCTCTTATTAATATTTCTTTCATTTTTATTTTTAAATATCACTCACTCTCACAACGACGCATAGTGCACTGCCTCCAATATTGCACCTATTTTCTGGCATATTTAAAAAAAATGTACAAGTCGTATGATCGCCTTTGCTTGTTAATAGCCTACATGACTTGCTACACTTGCCAAGTATACCAATATTAGTATATTCGTTAAGTACACCAGTTGTCTAAGTCTGGCTTAAGGCAAAGAAGATTATTTTGTTGAGACTATAAGCTAAGCTGACACATCGTATCACCAAAATACAAGTAAAAATAATCAAGCAGCCCAATTCTGTAAAAAAAAGTTGTTAAAAATTATAACCAATAGAAACAAATGAAGCCTGTCATTTGTTAATAGGTAAATTTGTTACAGAATTGGGTACTGAAACATTATCAAAATCCCACTCACGATAAAGCTCCAGCATCACCGTCGTAACCTTCGGTTCAATTAAAATCGTATTGACCGCTTGGCACGTGAAGACGCTGTCCAGGTCCCTCCTTGCTACCGCTGGCCAGGTCAGCCTATTTTCGATTACATCACCAGCATTGTGTTCTGGTTGTTCGTCAACAATAACACCATTGACTAACCAGCGGACAGCGGGTTCTGGGTGACCTCCTACTGTCCTGCAGGTCATGGTGATGTCGTCGCCTTCTTCATGAGGACCGACGGTGCCGTTGAGTTGACGGCCCCAGCGGTCGAGGATGGTGGGTTGTTCTGGAGGAACTGAAACAAGAAGAAAATTTCGTTGATTTAAAATTTTCTCCAATTTATGTTATAATAATAATGTATTTGAGCTACACAAATTATCACAATTTACATGTACAGTTCATAGTTCACATACAACTATACAGAGACATTTTAGTGCCCTCTATATATCCAGAGTAGTTTATAGTGACCTCTGCTGCCACTCGGACTCATCTGGGGGTGTCGGTTTTTATTAAATATTGACTCGGGTGAGATTCGAACGCTGTCTCACACGCACAAATCTTGTAATGCCAGGCGATCATTTTAAACCGAACGACCACAGGCAGGGATGGCAAAATTCATATATAAACGATGTATAAAACGTATACAAAGTATAAAATATGTTATTATACTTGTATTATACATATGTATTATAGATTTCATACTGTGTAAAACGTATTATACCTTTTGAACAGTATAAAAATATTTGGTATTGATTTAATAAATAATAATAAATGTTATGAATAAATTATTTTATAAATTTATTTATAAAATATATAGAAAAAGTTTTAATGCATATCTGTAGAAAAATTAATTCCTTAATTTTTATAATAACATAATTCACGATAAACTTTAACTCAAATGTATTTTAAAAAAAAAACTGTTTTGAGTTTCAAGTAAAGTGCTATTGCCGGTTATCTCATTTACACCAAAATCTAGTGGAATCTTTTTTTATCAAAGAGCAAGAATACACATTTACATAATTTTCAGAATGATAGTATTTGAGTTAGAGCGTAAAGAGGATCCACACATACCCACACATATATGCACACACCCACAAACATCATCGTGAAATGTTAAAATTGGATTCTAGGGACTTTAAAACGTGGTCATTTACCAAAAACTCGATATACGGTTTTTAGCACTATCCATATCCCTTAACAACGGTAGCGGGAAGTAAAAATCGTGCATGATCACTAAAACAAATCAGTAAATTGAAAAATCAGAATCTTTAAAAAAAACTCATTACCTAATGGAAAATATAATGAACATCGCAACAAACAAATGCAATTTGTTTATTTTGACGACAGTTTATTTACCCACATTGAATATGCGTTTCCAGGCAGCGTTTTTAGGAATATTTTTGTTCATTTCGTGAGAAAGAATGGTGCGTAACTCGATTAGCGTACGGAAGGAATCACAGAGAGTTGCAGGCCACATAACGAGCTGTATTGGCAGAATTTGCATATTTTTTGTTATGAATGAGGCAGAGCTAAATCACCAGTGCGAATTTTCAAGCCACATTGAAGCAGAAGAGATAACTAATTTTTTAATTCGCTAACGCCATCTGTATAAAAGATGGAAAATGGGGTCGAGAATTATTTTTCCCGAGAGGTAATTCGACTGTGCAAACCCCAAAACGTGTATTGCAACATTCGTTCTTGTATTACGAAGGAAACTTTTAGATATGCAGGGTGTTATTTATGTAAGCGTACAACAAATATATATCCTTAGTTACACAGTTAAAGTTACAAATTGATGTAACTAACAGATAAATGTCACTGTCTATAAATTAATCATATCCAATTAAGGATACTTATACATACAGTATGTATACGCAGTTGACTATTTATACATACAGTGGCTGCGTTCGTGCGTTCGGTTTTACGCTCTGAGCGGTCTTAGCGCTGGATGCCGTTCGTTATTTACATCTGAGCGATCTTTTTGCTCAACTCTACGTTCGGTTATTAGCTCACGCCGCACAGTTGTCTGGCGCGTACGTATTTAAGCGCAAATTTAAAATGTTTGTGGCCGGCAATGTAAACAGTATCTATTCTATGAATGAATGTTGTCGCTTTCGTATATCTATCAAAAATGTTTGATATGTATAAATTAGTCATTTTAGGAAACATTTTTATAATTTTCAGCTTTAAATTGTCCATAATCATTTCCACATTCTTAATCAGTACACATGTTAACAGTTCTTTATTATTTTCCGTTTTTATTCTGGCGCAAATTAATAAATGTCAAACTGGCAGCTAAACGCTCTATCAGTTCGGTTATTCAACTATGAAGCTGTAGATCGGAAATCGCAGATGAATCTGTCACGTGATCAGATTGCACAGAGTGCTCGAAAGATTTAAATACCGAACGCAGTATGGGCGTGCAACTTGTATAAAAACAACTGACAGAAACTGTACCTAACGCACAGAACTCGGATTTAGGTAGACAGTGGCTTTAAAAAGACAGTGAAGTAGGTTGCCCATCCACATTCAGGTATCGTTTCTGCCGGTTTTTTTTTTACAAAAGGTGTACGTCCAGATTGTTGCATGGGCAGTTTGGGTGGGTAGGGAACAGATCAAATGGGCATTTTGAGTGGGCCTTTTGGCTTCACTGTCTTTTAAAGAAATAAGGACAAATAAAAACGACTTCATCCGACTCAAGCCGAAATATATCGTAAACAGTGGGATCCCCAGTACAATGCTAATGATTTTAAATAACGTCCGCATTTGAAGTCATTTCTTAAAAACGGAATCCAAAATTAGTGTCCGCTTTCGATTAATAGAAATATGTTTATTATAAAAATCAATACAATGTTAATAAAAGTATCCGCTTATTGGAGGTGTATGTTAAGAGAAGATTTTACTGTATTGAAATTCAACAGTGTTCGTATTTGTCTCCCAAAACTATTTCTGCTAGTGTTTTTAATATTTAGGAAAAAAAGTCCACAAAACGAATGAATTGCAAAAAAACTTGTTCATTACTACTGTTGCAATGTCAATTTAACATGTGTTCGGCAGTTTTAATGTGAAGAAATAAGGACAACCATATACCGAATAATAAAAAGATATGGACACTGTAATCACAGACTATATTTTCAAAAACAGGTGGACTCGTATTACTAGTAAAGTACGTGACAATTCTGGAAAATGAATAAATTACATCAAAATATAAATTTCATTCAAAAACTTTTGTCGTTGATTTTATTTGTAAAAATTAAAACAAATATAATTTATTTGTTAATTAAAATTCAGTTACATGGAAATAATCATTGTTAGAAAAATATTTTTACATGCAATAAAATATTATTCCATGTCCGTAGTTATTTGAATTAAAACAAATAATTCATTTGTAAAATATTGACATGAGTCTATTATTATTTTCCCTGTTGTTAAAAAATGTTACTATTTGTGCGTTATTCATAAATATTTCGACAAACTATGGAATTAAATTTTGCCAAATAAAAATTTATTATCCATCGTTAAAATTATATTTTCATTGATTTATGTACCTATCTTTTAATATGACTGTTGTACCTAACTGATTTTGTTCAATATGCTTCTTCTTGTTCTTCTGTTCGACAACGTTGGTAATGTACGGAAACAGGCAAGTGACATTTATTGGAAAGCGTTGTAAATACCCAAACATTAATCAATTTCTTTTTATAAAATTAATCAATGAACGCTTTTAAAAATTGTTTCTGGTTTCCAAATATTTTTAGAATATACATTATTATCTGTTATACAGATGCATTTATCTCTCTCATTTGTCATGACTAGAAGTGTGTGCGATGAGGATAGATATAACACGCTTGTCTTTCAAAAATTCATATTGTTTCGACTAAGTTAGGACATTCCATTTTAAAACGATGCTCGTTGTTGACAATACTTTCGCTGTAACGTAAGTTTATTTATTAATTCAGATGTAATATTTTCTGCCAATGTCACTAACACTGACACTACGTCTTAATATCTTATTTTCAAAATATTTGGTTTTTTTACATTTGCTAATAAACTTACCAGTTGACTTAGTTTTGAATTTTGAATGCCGTTACCATAAACATATATTTTTATAATAAAAAAATTACACTAGTATCTCATGTACCCTCAAAAAGACAAAGTAAACGGCACTACTGAATTTGTCGGAATGGGCAGTAAATGACACTTTATAGAAAAAATAAAATATACATATACAAATGTTTAGAAAAAAAATATCAAAGAGCAAAACAAATTTAAATGAGGAATATAACTAATAAAATTTAAGTGAGCGTTTTAAACATTGTAAACTTGTGGAAAATAAATCTGGCATATTGAAGTTGTTCAAATGTGATATTCTTATGATGGGAGAATTTAGGATAGAATTAGTACAGCAGAAAAAAATGACTCAATATTTTTTTTGTTCTAGTACCATAATTGGGTAGGTACTCTGAAATGAAATGATGAAAATAATTCTGGTGAATCGACAACATTGTTCAAAAGTTTATATAAGAACGCAAGGTCGCTTAACTTTCTTCTATTTTCTAATGACAACAATTTTGGCCTGTATGCTGGAAAAATCGTTTCAATACTATTTATATAAATGTTATATCATGGGTTCCAACATACAGAAACAAACTCCAGTTGACTTCTAACAAGAGAGTTATACAATGTGAAAATATTAAATGGATGTTTAAAATTAGAGCTTGCTCGTATTAGAAAACCTAACATTTTGTAAGCCTTTTATAATAATATTGTCGATGTGAATATCAAAAATTAATTTGTTATCTAGTATCACACCTAAATCATTTACATGATTAGTTTGATGCATTACATTTCCTTCTACCTTATATTAAAATTTGTAGGTGTTCCTATTTCTTGTAAACTTTATATAATAGCATTTATCATTGTTAATTGTCAGTTCCAATTTATTAGCGTACTCAACTAAATTATTTATATCAAGAGAAAGAGAAAGGAACCTAAATTAGATCCTTGTGGAACACCTTACTTTGGGAAGCTACGAATGTACTAAAAATAATCTTAACAAAACGGATTATTTTTTCATTTTTCAACAAAAATAAAAAGGTTTTATATGAATGCTCATCTTTCAAAAGCGATGGATACTTTTATTTGTTTGTCTGCCATAGAAAAGTGATGAAAGTGAATAATGAAATATTTATTTATTGAAAATAATGACTGTTTTGAGAGGTAGCGACTATTTAAAGTTTAAAGTTGACAGAGAACTCCAGCTGCAGACGAGATTTAATCACTCTAGCTCTACATCCATTACAGCATAATCCACTCTTGTCAAATGAAGAATTTGCAGCAGTGCGCTATTTTTCATCGTGTTTTTAACGTAATGAAAGTTATTTATTCAGGTGAGAGTGACTTGGCTCTCCGTCTTATCTTATTAATAATATTTTTATCCTGAGAGCAAGCGCTTTATTCCTGGTTGTTAATATGTAATCATCAATCCTACGGTAGATGCCGCCACAGGCATCGATTATTTATGCGGAACCCGCGACTGAGAGGAAAAATCCTACTCCGCCTGAATCTTAAACGTGCGTTTATTGATATAGTATAAGGTGCCTAAGTTGGTTTTAACGAGCTTCGCACGCTTAATTCAAATTCAAATTGCTTCAGGATGAAAGTGCGGAAATTCAATTTTCTCCACTCAATGTAAGTTTCAATTAATACACAACAAAAGGTTTTACATAATTATAAATGTGGCCTATTTAGAAACGATATACAAGTATTGTTTATCTCACAAAAAAGAACAAAGAGTTAATGGATATAATAATTACAAAACCTGAAAACCGCACCACAAAAAGCCTCCATACAGGACGGCGTGTACTGCGAGTAAATTAACAAAATGTGAAATACAAGAGCGTTTTTAAAAGGAATAGCAAATTCATGGCATTTCTGAAAAAAGTCGACGAATGTACAGTAGTGTCATAACATTTTAGTATCCTCGAGTACAGTTTACTTTAACTTCTACTTTCATCAAAGGTTTTCTCTCCATTATGTTGACTTTTGCTTCAGTGTCTATTCAAGAATTTATCATGTTTCTTTACTTCAAATAAATTTTAAATCTATCTGCTGATCGTGTTTATTTGAAATTCTTGTAATATTCCAACAACCAGATCTTGTATTCTTCTCTTTCTTCCTTTATCGCGTGTCGCGTGCATATTCTTTGTTCCGCCCATTAAAGCATAAGAGATTATATTTTTTTATAATTTAAATTATTATAAAATCTTTCAGAACTCATATTTATTTATTGCTGACCGTAGGTTGAACATTTTAGCAGTTGATGCTGATATCCACATTTACTACACACTTTTTTGTAACTTTACTCACATTTTCTTATTTTTATTAATTTTCGACTATAATTTATTTCGAATGTTAATTCATATGCCTTACATATTTGAAAACATTTGTCTAATATACGATTTGCTTCACGAAATTATTTGTCCATCATGTTATTTACTCCTTCCTATTTATTTGACAAATTAGTAATTAAAGAATATAATTATTCTCTTAGAATAAAGAATTTGTATATTGTACCAACATTCAGAAAGTCAAAATTTAAAGGTGGGTTTTCATATATGGCCCCTACTTTATATAACAGTGTTCCCGATTATCTGAAGGTGCTTTCTTTAAATAGCTTTAAAAGAAATGTACGAGCTTTATTATATACTTAATGTTTGTTCCTATTATTTCATTGTTAACTATTTACTTCTACATTATTTGTCATTAATGTATTTTTATTATTTTTCAAGATCTGTTTTTGTTTACTTTTTGTAACGTGTCTATTAGCTATATATATATACATCTTTGTATTATTTGTATTTGTTTGGTTAGGTGGAAGAGCAGCCTTAGGCTGAACCTCGCCGTTGATATATGTCAATAAAGTAAATTTATTATTATTATTATTATTATTATTATTATTATTTATTGTACTATGAGTACTTCTTAAATCTCCTGAATTACAATGTACTTAATTTCAAATCAGGTACACAATTATCTATTACATAAGTCATCTTATTACATTTTTATACGAGGCATAACGCAAAAACAACCAATATCTATATTTAATAATTTTGCCAGTTAATAATTCAACTAATTTGTATTCTTTATTTTTTTATACCTCATATTCAATGGATGTAGAGTTAAAGAAGTACAAAGAAATTAAATTTCGTAAATCAGCCAGCTATGCTATAATCATGGAAACAACTACTGTATTAAGAAAATTCTAATTGACAGATGTCAGGGTCAATGAAAAGAAAATAAATGTGAAAGCCACGAAAAGATAGAGTAAATAATTAAAGGATAATAGACATGGCTCGAGTGATATAAGTTGCTAGAAAGATACAAAAGAGACGATTACATTGGTTTGAACATGTCATGAGGAGAGACGAAGAATATATTGGAAGAAGAATAAATAGTTTAATAGTAGAAGAAACAGAGGAAAAGCAAAGATAAGATGGAAGAACTGTATTGCAGAAGACTTGAGAGAAAAGGAACTGAATGAGGATGATACGCAAAACAGAAATGAGTGGAAAAGAAAATAAAAAATAGCGACCACTAACGAATGGGAAAAGCTAAAGAAGAAGTCAGTATCAAGTGCAATTTGCATAGTTTGTTTATGGAATAATTTTACTGGAAATATAGGATCTTTTGCAAAAAAATTATGTATGGATTTTGTACATAATACACAGGATTGATGGAAGGTAATGTGCTGGCTATATCAGATTTTTTATTATACGGCAAAAAATAACACTATGATCCTCTTTTGCAAATTATGCAATTTTTATTTCACAAACGAGATGTTACAGAATATAAATTTCATTAATGTTATCCACAATGCTTAAAATTCATTTTTTAAACTAAGAAATAGATAGCGATTTTTCATACCCCAGCTGTCTAAATATGTAATACAACACCGTGTCGGACGCAGTGTTAAATTTAAAAGCAACAATAAACTGTCAGTGTTCGATCTCATTTTGTTTATCCACAGAATTAATATAATGAAATAATGAGTAGGTGTATCTAGTAAAATAATCACCATCGTTGTTTATTTTTATATGAAGCTAATTTTCAAACAGATAAAAAAGCTTAATATTTGAAAATTCCTGTGCTCGAATTTCTTTTGTAAATTAATTAAATCAAGGTAATTTGACTAGACCGTTCCATGACATAAAGTATTTAAGGAATCTGAAGAAATTACCGCAAACTCTCGGTTGCAAAACGACCAGAAGAACGAGTATATTCCTAGGTGTTCCAGATAACGTAGAACTATTAAGGTATCAGGTGGTTTTAAGCTCTATACGGCTATTAAATAATAGTCGAACGACTCTATAAAACGAGCATTATTCTCGAATAATACAATTTACAGTATCTTGGTGTATTTACTACCAAATAAAACGTATGTAAATAAATAAATAAAGTTTATCTCCCTCGTGTAAGGGATAAATCAAGGGGTGTTTGCCAATACAATAAATATATTATGAAGTATGGAAGGCAGAATATGCCGTTTTTACATGAGTTGGACTCGCGGTATCCCATATAATCTGACATTAGTGTCATTTATTTACCGTGATAAAAAATCAAGCGTACATTTGAGAATCGATACATTATGCGTAGGTATATAAAATGGTAAAACATTAATCATTGAATGAGCGTTTTAAATAGTGTCAGAGAGAAATGATTCGGAATCATATTTTCATTTTTTCCAAACAGAGTCATCCATCTTTCTCAAGCTCTCACGGCGTAATTCTGATAAATAGCTGAAGATTAGTCTAAACAGCACTTGCTCCTGTCGCTGCATATGTAGGTGAATTCACTACTGCACTTGAGAATTATTTACTGCCATACAAACAAAACTTTTAAAATATCACTCAGATAAGAAGATCTATCTTAAAATAGAATAGGACATCGATCAAATGATAGTTTGATGAATCTAATTTTAAAGTACCCACATTGGATTTTTTTAAATTATTGCGTTTGGATTAATGGTTCCTTTTTAAACAAATCTGTAACCCTGTAAATAATAAAAAATCGGTGTTTCAAAATTTCAGTCTTGTTGTAGAGCGAAAGAATGCTTTCTCCACTATTTTTATTCAGCTCCTCCTCATTCGCCTCTGCTCGTACATATTGAAGTAAAACGTGGAAGGAATCAATGATAGCCTTCCACTTCATACTCACTGTATTCAAATAGTCTCAGTCCTTGGAATTCAGATTCGTAGTTAGGTTCCCTTGACACTCTTACATCTAATCTATTCTTGCAACGTGGATGGCGATAAATAAAAGACTTTTAGCCGAGTAAGCATTCGTTTTAACTTCTTCTTTAGCAGAAAATAAGACGATAATACTAAATAAATTTTAATAATTATAGCAGGTTATGTTGTTCCAGTTCTCGGGTTTGCTTCTATCTTGTCTCTGCTGGATTTTGCTTGCCAAATACGGCCACAAATACTGGTCGTGATCCATTTGGTTATTTGTTCATTTTTATTTTAAAAAGTCGCAGTGAGTGACAGTATTGTCGTTTATTACTGTACTAAACACGATTTTAATTTTGATTAATACGTACGTTACCTTTACACTATTTCTTGAGTTCCTTTTTTAACTTACTATCTAGATCTAATACCAAACTCACACACACAACAGTGTATTCTTTCATCGGGGCACTATAAAACAGAATGACAATAATATAAATACAATATTATAAACTGGTTACAATTCTTTCCCTTAGGTACAACTTACTACTATTTTTGTTTAGGTTATGTTACAATTACAGCCATGAGAAAATGTTCTCGCAAGATTGTCGAGCTGCACACATGGTTACATTGCGCATCGTTGTAAATTTTGAAGCAAATGTAGTGTGTAATGTTAAAAATTGTTTGAAATGAAGAAAATGAAAACAAAAAACAATAAGCTTATGCTTACATATGACTATGTGCGAGTAGATATTACATACCAGAAACAGTATAACTCTGGTGACTGGCGGCCAAGGAGTGCCTTGGCATAGGTGGGAAAAACGCGGCAATTTTAAAAGTGTATGAGATGAAACACGTTTGGGGGTATATACATATTTGCAGTATTTCTCAAGGTGAAAGACAGTAAGTGGGCTAATGACAGCAAAAAAAGAGCAATAAGAAAATGCTCAAAAAAAATTGACCGACTAGAATATATTTCAATATTTTTTTCTCTTCAATGTACAGATTACAGCAATGCAAAATCGAAATAGTTTTAAATTTTCAGTTCCAGTCATTTATTTCGAAAATAGATTTTAGGAATTAAATTATAACACATAGTTTATTTTTTTAATAGTCAATCCTGTGTATTATGTGTAAATTCCATGCAAATTGCAAAAGATTGTAAATTTTTAGTAAAATTATTTCATAAACAAACTATGCAAATTGCACTTGACACAGGCATGTTGTTGTTCTTTAGCTTTTTCGTCTTATCTTTGGTTTTCCTTTGTTTATTCTACTATTAAGCTATTTATTCTTCATCCAATATATTCTTCATCTCTCTTCATGACATGTTCTAACCAATGTAATCGTCTTTCATATCTTTCTAGAAACTTCTAACACTTGACTTACTTCCTTATTCTTTCAATCCTTATCGAATCTCTTCGTCTCTTCCCCAACATCTATCTCAACATCTTCATCTCTACCACATTCATTTGCTTTTCATTGATACTGGCATCTGTCAATTTGAATTATCTGAATATATTAGCATTTTCCTTGGTTAGCATAGCTGGCTGATTTATAAAATTTGATATCTTTAAGTATAATTCTTTAACTCTATATATATTGAATACCAAGTATAAAATGCAATGTCGACAAAAACTGTTAAAAGTTGTTTCCGGTGGACTAATTATAACCAAAATCTAATCTGTCTGCATATGGACCTAAACTCGAGGAATCCGAAAAAAAATTAATTTTTGGAAGCATGGTATTAGATGCGATCCGAAATAAGCGTGACATACACACGCATACACACACACAGACGCACACACACATACAGACATCATCGTAAAAATAGTAAATTCGTATTCTAGGGATCATATAGTATGAATGTCTACCGAAAAAAGAATAGCAGCAGCAACAGTCGAAACGTCAAAATGTAACCGTCGTCATTGATGTTTGAGTTAAAACGTTCGATTCCGTAAAAATTCCGTCAATCAGACACTAATTCAATTATCCTCCTTCATACGAAATGAAATCCACAAGGACGACATAAAAAGCTATCGCGCGAATAAATCTGTCACGTATCCATTTATGGGTGGAATTATTTCGTGTGGAGTACATATCTGGAAGCGTTAACAGTTTTTATGGCAGTTTTATCATTCCAGGGCTTTGCGTTACATTTTTCTTGATGTGGATATTTCGGGGAAAATCTCAGTTTGTGATTTATGTGCTCTAGTTGCAGAGTAACTGACGTAAGGTTAATATTCACATAAATATAGGGAAATGTAATACGGTTTGGTGCATGAGAAATGCATATTTCTTACCATTTTCAATTACATTTTACACAATTTTTGACGGCGGTCCAAAATCTGCAACATGATGAAAGATATATAGTTTCGTTATTAGAAGATGGTACTGTTTAATAAAAAAAAAAAACTGATAGGCCAGTACAATACCTTCCGTCAGTCCTGTGTATTATGTATAAATTCCATACATAAATTTTATTGCAAAAGGGTTTTAAATTTCCATTATAATTATTTCATAAACAAACTATACAAATTGTACTTGAAACTGACATCTTCCTCTTCTCTAGCTTCCGGTTGACCAATTATAACCAAAATCTAATCACTTGTTCCTCTGGATGTAAACTTGAGGAATATAAAAAAAAAATTTTTGGAATCATGATATTGAAGTTATGCGATCCGAAACTTTCGTCATACACACACACACAGATACACACATGCATACATACGACATCATCGTAAGAATGCTTATTCACTAAAAACTCATCATTGATTTTTTTGACCAAAGACAATACCTTCCTTAAACTAAAGGTGACGGATGAACAAATTCGTTATAGTTCAGAAATTATTGTTAAACTGTTTGTATAAATAACACCACAAAGTTTAATGGGATACATAATATTTGAGAAAAACAAACCTTCTTCCATGTTAAACGCCTATGTGACGGATTTTCATGTTCACCCTATATATATAAAATGTATTGCAATATTACGTTTGTTCAAAATCAATATTTTATAAGATGCATAACATAACATATAACAAAGCTTTGTATTTTATATTTAACAATTTTTTTGTTAACTCACATAAAAATATATTGAATGTATGAAGTTTGAATGATATATAGAATATCATTTTTACACTAAATCCCTCAGGTATAAAACTTACATTAAGAAATTTCCAATATACTTGTTGAACTAGCGTCATATGCTCAATATTACAAGTCTATTCATCCAGTATATTCAGTTACGAAGTCAAATATGGCTTACCGGATTCTGTATTAGCCCGAAATAGATTCCAGAAAAAATTCTGTGGAGTGATATCTACCAATCCAGACGTAATAAAAAATTTATGGAGGTACATGGAAAAAGACATCAATTACTATATAATTCCCAACCTTTTAGCTTCAAAAGTTCGTAAATAGTTTACAATTTTAATGATTCGTATTACTCGTATATCTTTCCTTTGACAATTATAATTAAACAATTATTTTTCCATTAGAATCGAAACCTGAATGTTGAAGTATTTACGAGTGTTCATATTACTTTTAAATATCCCGCCTTCGTTTCGATAGATGGCTGCACAATGCATATGTATGGTTCAATTTTCTCTACTGAGTATACGCACCTGTTAAGTTGGTATTTCTTTAGTTTTTATAGTAAGCAGTAGAGCTCAAAGAGTACATAAATCCAACAACGAGACTGATGGTAAAGTTATGGAAGGAACATTAAGATTTTGTAGGCATTTTTATCGTTAGTGTTTTTGTGTAAGAAGCTGTGCGGTACTTGAGACATATTATATATAAAACTGTTTGTTTGTAGGATTAATAATACAGAGCCCCTGGTTCCAAGGGAAAATATTATAGAATGTTTTAAAAGGTGCACCGATCGCGCAAACTAATTTAAACTCATACTATAGAGCAGCAATGATCAACCATCAAATTTAGTGGATAAAGCACGTGAAGATTCGTGAAATCCATAAAAAAATGTAATAATATGAAGTTGCCTGTATTGAGAGGTTTAAAAGTGAATCTACATCTATGATGAAGAATGATACAAGAACTGTATTGAAAGAGAAGGTCATTATGACGGGAAGTAAGAGCGTGTTTCTGATACCATGTCAACGACTTGGAACATACTTCAGGGTTATTAACAAAATCAGTGTTGTCAATATAATGATTAAGCTGAAAATGAACTGACAATTATATACAAAAAATTGGCTTTATTATTTCAAATTGTTTATTCTACAAACAAGTCAAGAAACAAATCATGTTAAACAACTTTAAATAATGCCGTCAAAGTTATTGATTCTGGCTTAAGCAGTAATATTTCCTGGACTTAGGAAATTCTATTTTTAAATTCTGATTTGGCGATATCTTTACCTATTAATTTTAGAAAAAAAAAAGTATAATGAAGATAAATGTTCAATTGGACCATATCTGGAATGCAGAGTTAAACGTTTATATGTTGATCAAAACCATGCGTATTTTTTTTCAAATATATTATTGAGTTTATATTAAGAAACCAATTAAAATTTATTGTTGACATGTTAATGTCGTACGATTATTGGAAAAATACGCAGAAACTCTTCATCATTCTCTAATATGCGAAATTGTATTATTGTTGCGTGTAAAACTGGGCTTTCTGGATAAAAAATTGCAAAAAGCTTAAGTATTCGTCAGGAACGACGAGAAACATAAATTTGCAGTTTAAAAATACAGGATATATTGAGACACACGTTACAACTGTATGTTTTTTGATGGGAACGAAAAGGAATGACCGTGCTTTTACGCTCTAAAGGCACTTATTATAAAAGATCGCCGAGTGTCTATCCCAGATTTGCTTGTTAAATAAGCAAAAGTGAATAGTAGATTGATCTTTCAAGACATTTGTCTGGGAAGTATGAAAAAAACAGATGTGTATTCTACAAGATAAAATGAATCATTATAAATCAATGCAAACTGGTATTTTTTGCACCTAGACGATGGAATAGTCTCTATTGTATTAATCACTGATCGGACTGCCACGTGGTGGTTGTGCCTTGTGCGCGAACTTAATAGTCAAAGCAATACAGTGCACAGCAGTACAGTATTAATTCGCAAAGTGTGCAATAAGAAATCTTAAGAGTGTGCTTGGTTTATATTTAAGAATTTTTCTGAGAATTAACAAATGAACTTACTTCTGCGCCCTATTAACAGCTGCGCCCGGGACAAGTGCCCCGCTCACCCCACCCTTGTTACGGCCCTGAGTTTGCAAATTTTAACCAAAAGGTAAAAGGCGTGATTATTAAATTAAGTTTATATTTTACGAGTGATTGAGAGTTTTGTGGATTTTGTATAATCAAATATGGAAAACACTACTGATAATAAACAACCAAAGGGTGACTACATTTACATTATTTACCTTCTGTGCATATCGAGTAAAAATTACCCACCTCGCTCGAGGTAGGTTGAAATAGTTAACTCCGAGTAAAGTAGTTTAATTTTTCGAACGCTAGTTACAAAATACAGAGATCTAAAATTACTGAATATGTGCACTCAGAGTTAACCAAGAGTTAATTTTCGGACGTAGTCAAGATATACCAGGAAACATGACCACCAATTTTCACGTGTGAAAACCACATCATACATCAAACTCATAAAAAATAAATTCCACGTAGAAGTTAAACGCTAGCCGATATATTCGTACCGCATCCACAAGGGAATGACTTTAATAACATAAACACGCCTACAATTTCCACAAAAATGACCATCCAATAAATCACAAAAAATCACGCAACGGATACAAAGAATATATCCTGGTTCTGACAACAGTTCGGACCAGCGCTAGCTCCAGACTCACTCCACGGGGATTCGAATGAGCATTAGCGCGCTTCCGTCGCGTCTGATTTATAGCTTAATGGATGCCGACATCGTCGCGGGTCTAAAATGCCAAAGTTATTACCAACGTTCGACAGGGTTCCACATTTGATTTTTTCATATGTTATGATGTTAAAAGAATGAGGACACTGAAACACATTAAAACGCTGGAAGCCTGTATGTTCTTATCAGGCACGAGGTACCTTTAAAATTTACTGGTTCAACATTTAATTATTTCATTGGAAGTATGAGTACCGGTGATTCCTGTTGTGCTTTCTGTAAGAGCTCTAGAAGTGAAACTTTCAATAGCATACGTTAAAGTTTTCTTTTAGTAAACCTTAGTAGTATTATGGGTTTGGTCTCGTAAATTATACATCACCAAAAACCGGAAGCCAAAAGTTCAGATTACGGACTATCGAAGTTTTACCGCAGTTTGAAAACTTATTTAGTGACCATCCTACTGATTATATCTGTCGCATTTGGTGTCTGGCGTTGGATGCTCGTTGAACAAGTTATGCATCTGAATCTGTTAATATTTGGAAGCGTCACTCGCTAGTCGTCGTCGTCGTCCGGCAGGGAAACTTCGCGGAACAATTCATGCAAATCTGTTACCGCAGTGTGTCCGCATTTTATCATTTTTCTTTTTCACTCTGTCACTCCGGCTCCACACACGACCACACAATGGTCTGCCGGACGAATGGAATTTTGAAAATTCGTTGCTCAATGGATTAAAGAACCGGGATTGTGAAAGGAAAATATTTACGTGTTGTATTGATGGATGTTTCTTCCAAAGCATGGAATGTTTTTAAAACTTCATTCAGGACCGGAGTTTTTGAGAGCATGTTTTGAATACTTCATATTTATGTTGAATTCAGGTGGTTTTATTTACCTCCTGCAATTGTAATTATACTGAAAACGATGCGCTCACAAAATTCAGATATATTTCAGCTAATTATTTTTCTGTTCAGTTTTTAATATACAGGCTGAGTCTGGGAAAACGCCCCTCCCTCCTTAAACTATTTTATTATAAGTAAAAAAAAAATCGGATGTGGCTAGCACAATACCATCCGTCAATTCTACGTATATTGTATAATTTCCACACAGAATTTTTTTTGCAGACTATTATGGGCGTTTTCTTTTTAGGGGAAAAATGTACTGATCTTACCTCGTAGTGAACTGAACTGAACTACTTCTACAAAGAACAGTATGTTTCTTAAAATCAGAAGTAGAAAATAAAAACATATAGCATTATATTTATAAGACAATAATCTGCTAAATTGACTTATAGCTATAATCTGTTGTATTACCTTATGTGATTTGTTTTTGCCACCTTAAATTATTTTACATTTTTACTTTTCGCTAAGAGAGGTATTGGAATCATGCTAAAAATCGCATATACAAATTTTGATAGATTCTGGTAACAATTGGACAACCGGAAGTAGTAGTATTTTTGAATATTTATGTCATTACAAATATTAAAAATCTGATGTGGCCAGCACATAACCTCTCGCCGTATATTTTACCTGGCTGTATGCATAAAGCAAAGAATATTTTTATAAATACAAATAATATATTCATATAAATCTATGACGTATAAACTTCTTTATTATTATTCAATAATAGCATGTCTCAACATGAAGGTATTTTACCATAAATTATGTTACAATAAATTACAAAGTAGAGTTTACCATATATAAATATTAGGCTGGTAACTGCAATTTTCAATTCGAACAACGTTGTTTACTTTCTCTTCATATTCTTCTAGTAAAAACATTAATTTTGGGCGGTCTAAAATGTATATATGGATTGTGCATCTATTCTTACATATCTTCTTTTACATTTTATTTTTTCATACATGTTATATCTAAATAACACTAATTCCCTTTAATAAAGTGACGGATAGATTGCACTCCGATTATTCTTATATCGATGTGTAATTTTGTCAATATTTACAACTTACTTGAGAAGAATTTGATAGCTTTTTCGCAATTCAAAGTTACTCTAGTCTATAGTACTGGTGTACATTGTCCCATAATGTTTGAAACAAATTTAAGTCCTTCAACCTAGACTTGTCATCTCCATAATAGTCACAGATCAAGAACTAAGGGATTCTCCAAGTACATTTTTCTTTCATTACTCATTATTTCTGACACTGACATTTATCTGTCAGTTACAAATAATTTAAATTATCAACTATTTTTCATGGCATTCTTTCGGCTGTCAAATTTATTACAATAGATTATTTTATATATTATACTTCTTTTATCTCTAAATCTATGGAATATATAATAAAATATTTAAATGTATCAGATAGAGAATTTAATTTTCTTTAATATTACCACGAAAAATTTTCAAAAAATATTATTTAGAAGATTTTTTTTCAAGAATCTTCTACTTCCGGTTGTCCAATTATTACCAAAACCTTTTCAGATCTTCCCATGAATGTCCGATTGGGAAATACGTTGTTAAACAAATTTTAAGTCTTATAGTTTTTGAGTAACCGTCCTTCCAACATCCCACACACACACATCCACACACACACACACACACACACACACACACAGACATCATCGTAAAAATGTTAAAATCGGATTGTAGGGACCTTAAAACGTGCTTATTCAATAAAATCTGGATATGCGATTTTTAGCATGAATGCAATACCTCTCTTAGCGAGAGGTAAAAAACAAAATTCTCTATCCGACACATTTATTTTTTTTATTATACTTTCTATAGATTTAAAGATATAGATATATAATGTATAAAATATTATCTGTAGTAGTAAATCTCACAGCCTGCTCACAGCCCAAACATCTCCATTGTAACTACTTGAGAAATTAAAATGTCTGTAATTGACAGATAAATGTCACCAATGTCAGTGTCAAAAATTCAGAGATAGTACTGAAGGCTTTTTCTGGGAACGATATTTAATATATCTTATTGTATTAATTATATATTTAAAATTATAGGTATATTACATGAACCCTTCAGAAATACCGTCAATCCCTTTAATGAATTGGAAAAACCTCGAACATTTAGAAGAAATGGAGAAAACTTGCTCATAGAATGAATTTAAAATTATAGAAAATACATAAATATAAAGAATAGGTGTAATTAGAATTTTTTGTGTGTACAAGAAATGTTAAATACAATACTTATATATACCACAATGGAAAGGGCGCGAGAGATATTGTGATGCCCACAACAGATTTTTATATTTCCAACGGTACAAATATATCGATATTATTGAAATCTAATAAGATAAGCGATGATGATATATTTATTTTGTTTTATTTGCCCAGACAACATCTTGTTACACGTATTTATAGGAGGATTATATTGTCTTCTTTTCCTTGCAAAACATAATTGGAATTATTTCTGTGTTCTTTTTCTTACTAGAGTTGTTTTCCTAATAATCGAGTAAACAGAATTTCTTACTAATTAAGCTCGTAGGTGCCAATTACATTCATTAAAAAATTTCCAACTTAAAACAGCGCAGAAGATAACAAAGAAATAAAACTTTAATCTCATTCGTTCGTTCAGATTAGAGCGAAGTGCATTCTAGCGCTGAGGATAATTGAAATGTACTGTTTCTTGAATCCTTATTACAATAGCTATGCTTCACCTTATCCTGCAGAAAGAACCAACGACAGGATAAGTTCTCACGCCCTTAATTTGACTAAACTCTTTAAAATGGCGGCAATTATCACAAGCTAACAATTACAAAGTTTCGCCTACGATAATTATTGTCTCGCGCTGGGGTATCAGTAACGAGTTTAATTAACAAATTCGAAATAGTCCGGTGAAATTGCTATTAAACGGTACAGAATAATTGGGAAAATAACCTACAATGCACTGGCATGAACCAAAAATGTCTAATTCCGCAATGGGTTCTTCGTTTTGCTACCGCAGGTACCGGGTCACAAGTAATGAAATTCGAACGATAATTTCTACGAAGCTCTAATTTCAAATACGGTAATATTGGAATATGAGTAATAAAGTATTTAAATTTGTACTACTGATGATGAGAACTTAGTTCTCGAAATACATATATAGG
Source organism: Harpalus rufipes (assembly GCA_951394225.1). Classification (NCBI taxonomy): domain Eukaryota; kingdom Metazoa; phylum Arthropoda; class Insecta; order Coleoptera; family Carabidae; genus Harpalus; species Harpalus rufipes. The sequence continues at coordinate 4,750,505 of OX596291.1, forward strand.
TTATTTTATTATTTTAAGGTTAAGGGGAATTGTATTAGTTTTAGTCACTTACTTTGTCCTCGTTTGAATTATATCTAAATATTTTTGTAATATCTAACCTAATGGGTTGTAGCAACGAATTTGTACAATTTCAAAGTAAATAAATATATTCCAGCGAACAAAAGTTAACATGCATTTTACATTGTTTTCAAGTACAACTTAAAAATAAATATTCCATAGATGCAAAAAGTGTGATATTTTAAAATATGAATATTAAAATAAACTAAAAGTTTCTGCATGTATTTCCATAATTTCATAAACAAATACGTATTGTTGCAGTAATAATGTAGATGTAATGAATAACATAAAATAATTATATATGCCATAATTAAAATGTTGCATTAAAATGAAGTAAAAAGTCTGCAAAAGTTGCAATAAACTACATGCAAATTAAAAATAGAAAAACATCTCGTATTATTCTGAAATTGAGAAATATTTACGTTGTATATTTTTACATTAATTTCATGTCGGCTGCAAATGTTTTAATGATCATGAAATAATACTATAATTGGTAAATTTTAGGAAGATCGTTGCAAAATATAGAATTGACTACTAAAGTAAATCGGATTTTGCGGTCGCATCACCCAACGGGTAGTAATTCTCTGCATTATTGCAACCATATGTGGTTTCCATTTGCGAGAATAGTTTTCTAATTTAATTCTATAGCATGCGCATGTTTGTAAAATTAAGCTTTTATTATATTTTACATGTGTAATAAAATTTGTAATATTATCTCTGTTTTACGAAGGTTGAACATTTAAAAAGTTCTAGCTAGATATTATAGATTTTGTTGGAAAAGATATAGCCGAGTCAACGTAAAGAGGTTGTAGCGGAGCTAATGAGCCAAATAACATTTTTATTGTTCTTTCAACTTCAATAATAATTGCTAAAACTTATACTTTTAATAAAAAAAAGTGCATTGATCCTATAAATACATAATTAATAAAAAAAAATACTGAAATGACTTCAGTATTTTGAATATATATGGTCGAAGGAAGTTATGTGGCAACAGGGCGTTTTTTAAAATTATTATATTAAATTTATCTATCAATTTCTGTAATCAAATATATTCCACGATCAATGAATGGGATTACATGAAACATACGAAAACTTTTACATAGCCTTCTTCAAATCATGACTTATGCATTTCTCAACTCCGCAAATCTAGTCCTTCTCAAATCTTGACTTACCTTACCGCTCGACAAGGTCACTGACAAGTACACTGTGGAGTATAAATTGAAGAAGGATAGGTTGGGTTATTGGTAGTATTTTTTATTTACAATTTGTCGAACGCAACATAAGTCAAGATTTGAGCAGGACTAGATTTGCGGAGTCGAGATAAGCGTAAGTTGTGATTTGAAGAAGGCTATGTAAAAGTTTTCGTGTGTTGCGACCCTACCCTCAATGAATATATGAACAAATAATATGTATAAGTTTAGGAATACAGATGCAAAGAACAAAACATAATTAAAAGAATATTAGATTAAAATAAAATATGAACCATCTAATATCTAATGCAGCAACTCTGATAGCTTTCAAAGCTTTAAATATATAATTAATGTATTATTTATCTACATATGACAAATGTACACACTATCAATGTATGTAACACGTAATATACATAATAATGCATATGCATTAATTATTATTAGCAATACGTGAGTAAGTACTGTAGTATGTAACATAAATAAACAATGTACAATATAATCAAACAGATGGATTACTAAATTATAAGCAATGTAACTTAATTTTGAATGAAGAACATGCTTAAGTTAATTGCAATAAAATATTCAAGATTCATTGTAGAAACTGTATAGATCCACTTTAACTAAAAATGAAATACTTTGGATAATTATGAATATTTAGAAAATGAATTGTTCATTTCAAACTTTGTTATATTACATATAAACCAAAAATAAAAATCAAAAATCACTATTTCTTAAATTTGGTCCTTATTTAACTGCGGTAGTTTAATAAGGCCACTGAAAATAATTAAACATTTTGAAAAAATACTATTTTACATAGAAGCTAGATTTAAATAAACTTTTGATATAATTTTAGCCTAAATTGAACCATCTGAACATATAATTTTTGTTCGTACGCCGCAACACACTCTTCAAGATGCCATTTGAGGCACCTTGTGTATTGTATTACAGATATGGTAAAACCAAGTAATAAAGTATGTAACAAGGAATAATAATTTATTTTGAAATTCAAAGGTGGTGCTAGCGCATTTTTTTGTACTAATTATACTATTTAAATAAACATTAAAAACCAACCAGTTGTTGGCAGTTTTATTTAACATCAACCAACCCCTAAGCACGTAGCAATTTTATCCGATCGAGCTGTCCTCTTTAAGTTTAATATAAATTTTGCGTATTTATTCCGAATTTCATCCGGGGTATCTCGTTAATGTTTGAGATATGTTTAATTAGCCACCAACTCTGTTGCATACGCCATCTGCTGCAAATTTCAGCGTTCTCAAAACTCATATAAAGTTGCATAACATCTTGTTTTCCCTGTAATATTCATTTATCTTTACGAGAAACTAAATCTTTTTGGGGTTGTGGAACTGCACAACTATGTGGAGTAAAATTCATTTTAAAGTTGTAGGTACTTTGTTTGCAGAAAAGGTTTCGTTTGTATTTTGAATTACGGTTTTTCTTCTAAAACGTACATTATCTACATTCTCTACATTGTCTATGCCTCTGAATATGTTTATGTCATTGTCGACACGTAAACTATTAAATTATCGACGTGAAGTAATCAAACCGCCAATCCCTACCAGCCAGTCAACTACTGCGGTGTTGCCAACTTAGTGGATTTGGTAATCTTGTACTTTGAAACAAATCATTTTGCGAAAACTTTTTTATTTCGCGATTAGTGTTATTTTACTTCAGTCGTTATTTTTTTATATATTATTTTAATTAAAGAATTTCAGAAATTGTACAGGTAAATAAATACCAATAAATAACCCACCCTATTCCGATTCAATAATTAATTTTCATGTACAATTTGTACTCCGGAGTGCACTTTTTAAATTGTGAGCGCGCGAAGCTCATTTGCGCCAACTTCATAGTCAAATATAAAATTTGAACGTTAGGAAACTGAACGAAACAAGAAATAAACAGGGCGATGTATGAATATTAGGACGGCTGGACAGAAAGAGACAACTAAGGATAAATATATATTGAGTCACCTCCTGGAGTAATCGCTAGATGTCACTGCTTGTTCTTGTACTATATTTGAAACATTTGAATTATTATTAACGAGCATCAATTATAAAATTAATTAAACAAACTGATATGAGTATTAGGAAAGGATAAAAAGAATTGTGTATAATTATTTATTTTATTCTATTGATTTTTAAACAATGTTTTTTTTTAATAAATGTTTTTTATACTATTTGTACTTTTTTTCTAAATTTGTTTTCGTTTCATGGTGAATCCGGATTTTGATATGTCTAAAAGGAAATTGAGTAATTGAATGCCATGATTATTTAATGGATCCTGATTCAGAATAATATGGTTATGAAGACAGTCTAAAATATCCGCAGGCAAATTTTTCATGGCAGTATTAATTAATTGTTTATTTATTAATACTTTAATACATATAAATATGTGTTTATTTTTTATATTTTGAACAGACAATATATACCTATATAAAAAGTATTATATGTTTTTCTCATAGTGTACATCACACATCTTTGTTGGCAACACTGACTAATGCTATCGTCAGTGTCAGTCTGTTAGTAGAAGCATCAAATAATTTACTGTACCTTGATTATCGTGAAATATAAAGAATTATACTGTAGCTATTGATATCACAGTACTTTTATTTATCGAGATAGGTATGTATTTTATTAGTTAGTGGAAGATTAAATTGTTTTAGATTATCCAAGAGAAATGTGATCCCTGAAAGGTGTGGTCTGTAGCCCATGATGCCGCTAGTGTCGAGGATATATTCCACGACAAAAATTTGAAGAAGTCTGTAGTTCACGGCAATCTTCAATAGCAAAACTATTTTCAAGCCGTGTAAATATAAAAAATTAAAATGCATATGCGTATTGTAAATAGGCGTAAATCAATATTTAAAATATCAGAAAATACAAAAAAATACTGAGCAATGTAGTTATGTTTCTAATTTCAATCAGATAAAAACGTTGCAACGAGTCAATGAAGCATCCCCAAATATTTTTTAGACCAAAGCAAACGAGCATCTATGACGAGGCAGATTAAGAGGTCAACAAACTAGACCCAAACGAGAACTGTACTAAACCAATATTAATAATATTTGATGGAGATGTTGATGGTTAGCCAAAAATAGTTTGGGTACCAATTCATAGATGGCACTGTTATTGGCGCTACAGAAAATCAGTCCTAAATTTTTACAGCCATACTGTGTAAATCGCATAGCATTTATAATTTTATTTATGCAAGGTCTGCACATATCTTGTTGCTCATAACATATATCTTGTATGCATAAATATATAAATGTACAGCCTTCAGTTTGAGAAACCTGGTCACCATAAATTAACTCAACAGTAAAACTATGAAGTACATATATCAGACTCACCAATGACGGTCAGGTTGTATCTGAAGGACCTGGTTTGTGTGTTTCTGAAGTCGACACGGCAACGATAAACACCTTCATCGTGGCGTCTTACGTCGTCTATAACCAGTTGAGCTGGTTCAGAGACCGTTCGAAAGTAGGCTCGAGACCCAAAGACCTCAGGAGCTGACCAATGTCGTGCTTGGGCCAGAGGTTTGCCCCGGACATCGAAACTGAAACAGAGAAAAAGAAAACATGATTGTTTGAGAAATATGAATTCTATGTAGACTAAAATATACTCGTAGTTCATGATATGATATGAACAAATTGTCAATTTAACTGAGGTCTGGTAAACGACTTCGGTCGTACAGATACAGTTGTGACATGACTCCGCTGCCAACAGAAAGGTGTAGCAATACCAAATCCCACTGCTGCTATCAGACAAGTAATAAAGATTATATTTACAATTTGGTATTTTAAAGTCGAAAGGGTTACTCTGTCCACCAGGTTAGGAGTATATTTAAAGAAAAAATAATGAAAACTACTTTAGAATTTAGATAGAAGATGTCTAAAAGTTAGCCGAGTAGGACTAAATAAATTTAGATTAACTGGGAAATTTCAACTATTATCAAACTAACTGATGTGGGAAAAGCAATAATAAACGTAATTCTTCTGAATTTCATAATTCAGAATTTAACAATACCAAATATAGAATGATCAGAATGGATCAGTTACATATTTCATAGATTACCTAAATTATTAAATAAGATTTACACGACTACCGTATAAGATTTGTTATTTTATCCCCTCTATTGCACTAGGGTCGGTGGTTTCATTTCTCTGATTGTATAATTCATCACTGAGGAAATTTGAAGACGATGAGTAAAAATTAACTCACCCTAAATATTTACTACGTAGCTAATTTCGAATTTTACAACTATTACACCTAATAAATTGAATTTCGAAAGTTGCCAAATATTGATATTTTGTTAAAGACGATTTCTTGAAAACCTATAATAAAAGAATCTGTCGTTTTTCAAATAGTCTTTGCCGAAATTTGTGAATAACATAGGCACATCCAGAAATGGGTTATAAGTCGTGCAATATTGGTAAAAGTAGGAAATTTTAATTCATATTGAAAATGGCATTTTCATGGCAGTTCTGTACATTAACAAATGCTTAACTGATCTCTTAGTACTCGTCTGCCTCATTTGTAGTTGAGAATTTCATCTTAAAGCTTAAATATAACATTATGTAGCAACGCAATATTTAGAGGAAGATAATATTCGATGATTACGATGGCCAGATTGTAGCCCGGACTCAAATTCCACCGAGGAAATATAGGATACGTTAAGGCAATATAATTCGGTTAGGATAATCTATACCAGAAACTTTCCAAGATCTAAAAGTATATAAGAGATGATGCCCAAAATAGAAACATTAGTTTTTATTTGACATTTAGAAATACAGTAATGTTACTTATTATCCATCATGATTTGAGTTTTCTAAGTTGTTTGTATCAAAATTGTATCATCATGAATAGCGAATTATTAATTGAACGTATATACGAGTTCTGTGAATTACATATTTCCAAAGGAAATAAATTTGTGGCAGATCATTTTTTAAAAGAAAATGTATCAAAAGCTACTATATATCGCCACATTAAATGTTGAGAAGAATGTATTTTTTCAAAACACAAGCCAGGGTTTGGTAGAAAAGCCACAGAAATAACGAAAGACAACAACCGTCGTCTGGATGAGCAAGTTAACAACAAATCTGGAATATCAACGAGATTGCTGGTTAAAATATTTAACTGGACAAGTCTTACATTGCCAGGACACTAAGAAATAAATGCAACATTAGATACACGAAGTAGATTGCCATCCTCGAGAGAATTGAGGATCAAAAGCAAAAATATGTCCAAGATGTTGGCGATTGCCGGAAAAAAATTCCGGAAAATGTTTCATTTTGAATGATGAAAGTTATTTTACTTTTAAGAAGTCTGATAAAAATGCAAATGCAGGCTTTTACATTGAGACTACTCCTGATGAAGTTCAAGCAAAAACCAAGAAGAAATTCGTATGGTTGGCAATTTCACCTTTAGGGATCTCCCAACCATTTTTGGTACTGAAGGACATTCAGTACTAGAAATCAACCAGTATGCATTTTTAAATAAATGCATTAAGAAAAGCCTTATCCCTTTTATTAAATGATATCATGTTAGCAACAATTATTTAAATTTGGACAGAGTTAAATTCATCGAATTAAGCCAAATCTGTGGCAAGTGTATTTGTCGTTAAAAACGTCATTTTGATAATACAACTTGTGTGCTCGAATTGTGCTCAATGGGGAATTTTGTTCAATATTTAAGAGAATGGTTTACATAAAAGGTTGACAATCAAAAATTGAGAGCGAGCTTCAGAATTGCCTTAAGTACTTATCATAAAAGTTGAACCTAGCCATGTACAGAAAATAGTTGATAATACCAATAAAATGGACCTCGTTCAAAGCTAGTCTCAAATTGTAAGCATCGCCCCTTATTACACATTGAGAATGTAATTTATGAAAATTCTATTTTTTCGTAAAGTATTTTCTCTTCTAGGACATATTAATAAAAGAACAACAACGTACATCAGCATGTAGACAAAAATTAATAATTTCAAGAGGCAATAAAAGAAACAGATGAGCACAGAAACGACTACACATATTTCCTCCATGCAATTTCGAGAATATATGAAAAAAAAAACTTTATTAATTTCCTTCCACGCTGCGGTAATAAAAGCAACAACCATAAACAAACTCGCATCGCACTCCGCATTGCGCGATCACGTCGCCTGTGTTGAATAATTAACATTGGAGCCTTGGATGGAGGACACAGGCCCAGGGCTCACGTGGTGGTCAAGTATGATCGGTGACAGATGGCCGACCCGGCCCGCTAACTAATAGCGTAGTTTGTAAGACGTCCGGGATACAACTTGGAGATTAGGACGATGTATCACACAAGGCTAATGACGATAATAACGGAAAGGTTTTCGGAAGTTTATTGTCAATACGAGTTGGTTAGACGAAATGAAGCAACCTTTGCATGGAGATATTGAAACATCTTTACATGTTTGATGTGAACAGTCATAAACAGTTTTATAAAAGAAAAATTCCACTCAGAAAATTATTTGCAAACGACTTTATATTTCCAAAATATACCTAAAACTATATACCGCTAAAAGCACATATTTTAATAGGTATATTATTTCCAATAAATTCATTCCACATAAATATTTAAAATAACAAAATGTCAAAAAAATTAACGTTTTTTTCAAGAAAAAATATTAAAAACTTACAAATTACGGTTCTTTCGGTTAACCAGTCTTAACCAAAATCTAACCAACTCTTCATATGGATGTACGAAAGAGGAATATGAATATGTTAGAGTTTCAATTTTTCGAATTGTAGTATTAGAGTTATCGAAGGGGAAAACACACAAACACACACACACACACACACACACACATATATATATATATATAAAACGGGGAACCATCTTAAATAAAACTTTTTAAATTATTTTTTATATATTTTTATATATACACAGAAATTTTTCGTGTAGGAGCCCAAAATTTATAGTTGTGTGATTAATTTTGTACAAACTTTCTTTGTACATCTTATTTAGCTTTAAATTAATAATTATACGATCACTCACCATAAAACAATACCACTAGAGACATCTATTATCACTTTAATAATCACTTTACACACTTGCAAAAAATCCAATTTTACAAGAAAATTCATCAGATTATGATAAATCTCAAAACGATACTACTCCCGCCATCACTCGGAGAAACGCTGAACCACACTGACATTTCAACATTTTTATTAGGCAATATCAAGCCTTAATACTTAGTATATACCTTTATTATAACTAAATACATAATCCGTAAAATTTTCAGCCCTTAACAACCCTTAAAGCCAGAGAAAATTGTTAAAAAAATGCAAAGTTTTTAACGTGCCTTACCACTCTAGACAATGTCTTTGGTATAGTGCTGAAATGTGATTGGCTACTTTTTTGAAAATTCAAAATAATTCTACTTTTGATTGGTCGATTCAAACGGCGACACAAATACCAGTAATGTCTCTGTGTATAGACCACGTAAGTTATTTTTTCAATCAAAATTAAAAAGGAAGAAGAAGGTTTTCGTTTGTTAAGCATTGTATTACATAAAAATCTTTGCAAATAATTAGTTCAATATATAATTAATCATTGAATTTATATAGATTTGAATATAAATCATACAATTTTTAAAAAATAATTTAAAAAGTTTTATTTAAGACAACTGTATACCTATATATATGTTTCTGTAGTTGGTTATAGGTAATTATGGGCTTTCTTAGCTAAAGGTGAAGGAAGGTAAAAAGAAAAAACAACACTGAACACAAAAACAGAATATTGGTGATTCCTAAACATTTGCTTTTTACGAAAGATATGGAAGATTGAAATCATGCAAGACACCGAGTGATCTAGTTTAAATATCTGGATTACTCAATGTGCTAAGCACGTCCGGAGACCAGCTAAGTGACTCCACATCTAAAAAATTGTAAAAGCCAATAGATGTTAGTGTTACAAAAACAGAGAACATCTTATATAAAGAAAAGATTGAAACGATACCTACTCTATGAAAAGCAATGGTTGGGTGAGATTTTCCAATGAAAATTTAACGTTGTATAAGTACTTTAATCAGACTGTTTTAAGTTTGTGAGGCAATATGTAGTATGGACAAATATTTGACTGAAAATTAGAGCATGAAATGCACACTGAAAATTATAGCTGGGATATTTAGAAGTTATAATACCGTTATTGCTTTATGAGCAGTCAACAATGTCAACATTGAAGTTTAATTTACATATTTTATCTGAATATAAATTCTAAAACGAGCATACAACTTTTTTAATAACATTTTTGCACGATCGGTTTTTTTAATGCCTAGCGATAGGGTTTCCAAGGCAGTAGGTTTTATTTACAAAATATTGATTGGCAAGTTATTGTGATTACTTACCGATATTATAAAACCCACACAATTGGCGAGAAAATTCTTCTAATTTTTTTTTCGAAGTTTAAAATCTATATTTTAAACGACGAAAATAATTTCTAAAAAAAATCACCATTTACGAAGGTTTGTTGAAAAAGTAAACCGGCCGACCTGAGCCTGGGCTCGACTTTATAGAAAACAACGTGAAAATCAATATCTTCATCATTTTCATTATTAACCCTCCGTAAAACAAAGTACACTAACACTAACACTCATGAGATTTCGTGCCAGAATGGCATAAATGTTTGATTCTCCATCGAATGGAGAGTTCGGTAAGAACACTGACTACGAGTAATTGTCCCGAGAAGAAATACGATACGGTCTCATATGCTGCCAAACGGGAAAATATAAAATTTTACTACCTGAAATAAGCAAGTGAATGAAATTGAAATTACAGTGTGGATTTACATCCTGTAAGAATCTTGCCAAGCCATAACTGAGACTAAAATATTAACTTACAAAATAGAGAAAGATATGGAATTTTCTCTGCATTTGCAAAGGAAAATTGCAAAGATGTAACTATTTACATGCACTGATGTTTTTATTTGCTTTGTGTTGTTAAAATATTTCTCACATCGATGCCTTCAAAAGAGTATTTCTTGTGTAAAAGATTAATATTCTTTATCGCTGATTTTGGCGTTTCTAAATATATTTAAATATAAAACTCCCTATGGAAATTTAAATACGGTTTAAGAAACTCCATTTAGACAATCGATAAAACTTCGACAAGCGTTTAGTTTGGAAGAATAAACGTAGTTACAACAGAAAATAAAGGTTTGATTTAATAGATCTGAAGGTTTCTAATTTGTAGATTTATTCTAGATTTATTCTTTATAAAAGACGTTTAAATTTGCCACTTGAATTAGTACCCTAACGAATGGGAAAAGCTAAAGAAGAAGATGTCAGTGTTTGTTTATGAAATAATTTTATTGGAAATATAGGACCTTAAGTTTTTGTAATTATTTTAGAAGTTCAAAGATTAAAAAAATATAAATGTTACTTGGACTCTTTAGAACAACGTTGACATAATGTCTAATTGAAATTGTTTTCCAGGGCAACACTACGAATTTATGCATCAACTACATCCACCCAATATCAAGGAGATACGATATCTGTTAGACTACAAGCTGATTGTTCTATTATTTTTATAAAAATACTTAAAAAGTCTGTATTACATCATTCGAATATGAAACCAATGTCATCCGATCTCAATCTAAATGAGCATTTTTGAGATATGAATGGAAACTTAAGACAATTTAATTTAAAGGAACTAAAAAGTCTACAACATTGGAACATGATACAGTAGAAGAGAGTCGCAAGTTGGTTGCGATGGCAAAAAGAATTGGTAATAATAAAAAAACAAATACTGTTCGCATAAGTAATTAGAAATGGTAAGACACCAATTTGGAAGATCCTTGAAATTGTTAAAAATTCATAAATGTAACAAGATACGTAGGCAATCTTTTCAAAGGATCTTACAAATTAAATAAAAATTACAACTTAATAAGGATGAACCTTGCGTAGGAAATATTCATCAAGTAACGTGAACCAAATTAATAATTTTATTATACATAAAAGATCTTAAGATCTCATTTTGTGTGCTCATTCAAAAGACGACACTCATAAAATTATTAGAGAGGTAATAATCTACCCTTAATAAATTTAAACAATCTTCGCGAAATGGTGTTTTTATACCCACTTATGGTAGATATCGTGTCCAGTAATATTAGAGAGACTAAGAGGGTTATTACGAAGGCTTCATGACGTCATATGTGTAATAACCATCATACAACCTTCTGGTAATTGAATATTTGAATACAACGAGATTCGAACCAAGTTAATCTGTATTATGATAACATTCGCATATTGGATTATGTGTAGCAACAATGTAACAGTGGTGGCGAAACTGTTTTCCCAAATGGGATAAATAATTTAAAGGAGTGAAAATATTTAAATTATTTACAATTGGGTCTATAAAGACTTACTCCGTTCAAAAAGGGCTCGGTTGACAATGCGCCGGTGGTTGACACTTTAAGAAATGTAAATGTATAATATTGGTGTTTAAAACATAGTTTAATGTGTAAAATACAAGTAATTATTTGCATTCATTGACGTCTTAGAAAGTAATGTGCTTAAAAATTATCAAAATGAGAAAAACAAATGCATTAGTAGTTCGCATTTGTCAGTAATCAAATTTTTAGTAGACACTTTGTAAAATATGTCGTATATCTAATGTTTTCCGAAATAACTTACTCCAGTATATGGCTCACATATTAGATGCTACATTTTTTTTGAATTAACACCATTTGGTTATGACAGTAATTCAGTAATTTGTTTTTTTGCATTTTCGTGAATTTTTATGTTTCTTTTCTTTCTCTTCTAACTTGAAAATATTCAGGAATTTTGGTAAAATATACACCCTTAGTGAATTTCTAATGAATAAGCACGTTTTGGGGTCCCGAGAATAAGAATTTACTATTTTTACAATGATGTCTGTATGTGTATCAAATTATGTATGTAATTTGTACATAATACACAGGATTGACAGAAGGTAATATGCTGGCTACATCAGATTTTTTCTTATTTTTTCCCAAAAGAACGTATAATTTCTTTAAAATATTATCTGTACTTAAGTTGAGCGACAAAGTAGAATGGTAGTTTATTAATTTGCCGTCACTCACTGTACGGTGATGATTACATATCTCGTTTTCGTTTTTAAATATGAAATAAAGTGCAAGCCTTATGTTAAAATTTGAGCGAACCCTTTCTTAAAGTTTTTATAGCTCACCATTGCATGTAGCTGTATTTATGGAAAATTAAATAATAGAAATACAATAATATCTTTTTATAAAAAATTTCCATATTAGCTATTGCCAGTGGGTGTCAACTAATAAAAAATGTCAAAAATGTGTATCAGTATTTAACACCCCATATAAGGTTGCAATTACAAGTTCACTTACTGTTAAATCCATTATCAACAGTAAAATTTGAAAAATACTATTAACGATTTATCAAAACATATTTATAAACTTATCTTCTTAAGGATTTAGATAACAATCCAGCAAGTCGAATACAAAAGAAAACTTCCACTCTTCAATGAAACTCTATTTTTTACAATGTGATGGTTGTTTTGGCATTAACTAATGTTACACATTTTCAACCCAGATGATTATACTAATAGCAAAAGCAATATTAAAAACAGTTAAATTTGTTTATATGATTGTAATTTAAACAAAGTGCCATGTGATGTTGCCGCTTCTTCATAACTTAGAATTTTCAACTTTGCCCCTGAATTGGCAATAGTGTAGAATTCTGATTATACTAATAGCAAAAGCAATATTAAAAACAGTTAAATTTGTTTATATGATTGTAATTTAAACAAAGTGCCATGTGATGTTGCCGCTTCTTCATAACTTAGAATTTTTAACTTTGCCCCTGAATTGGCAATAGTGTAGAATTCTCCAGTCCATTGCTTTTACCTTACAGTTCATTTAGACTACACAATAAAAGTTTTACGAATTTGTTTTTAAGAGGAATAGATCTTCACTTGAAGCTGTTAAAAGAGCAAATAAAAGCCCTGCTGATATATTACACTATTTTTATGTGTGTAGGACTTCATTGCATTCTTTCGTCCCCTCGGTTTATGGAAGGTCAAGAAATGCGTTCCACATTTTATTCTGATCGATTTTCATCTTGACCAGCACGTCTTGCAGAAGATCGAGTGCAGCTCTTTAGGTGCGCTTGAAGCATTGACCGGAAGTAAAGCGACATTAAACGCGTCTCGTCGACCCAAATGAAAACAAATGTGCATTAGGCGAGGGCGCGCACAACCCCGCCATAAAGTGACCATTAGTGCCGCGACGAACAACAACGCGACGCGGACGATATTTATGTCTCCAGTCGCTCTGTGGTTTTGTTTTTATAAAGACCGGCGATATGACGCTAGTTCAGATTTGTCAACCGACCGGAAACGGAAGGTTAATTCACAGGATCATAGAAATTGTTGGATAGAAGATATAACAAAAGAGAATAATCCGTTTTGACTGTGTTTTTTATATGTCTATGAAATCTGTGCTTACATAAGTCTCTTTAGCAAAGAAGAATAAATTATTTTTTCTACAGTCTACATAGAAAGTAGCCATTTGCGCTCTCTTTTGTCAACGCAAAATGTCGCTTTGCCGCTCTAGCGCGACAAAGTAGAAAAACGCTCGCTGTCCAAATTTCTTACTACACAATGTTGAGAAATGTTACTTGTCTACATTCTTAATGGAAACGTTTAGTCAGGAATTAATGGCACTGTAGTGGTACATTTACCACCTTTACAAATCAGTCTGACATATAACTGCTCTGTCGGTATATTACATAACCGAAAAAAAAAATGCTGCACTATTGTGAAAATAAAATAGGGCATTCATTTACAAAAACGAAAGTATAAAATGTTTGATTAGATTGAAGCAATAGGTCAAGAAGAATGGGAAATAACGATAAATTAAAATTAAATATAAAAGACGTTTTTCTTTATATTAATCCTTATTAATTGAGTAGTAGTGTAAGTACAAAGTGTACATTTTATTATTTTTTGTTATGGTGGAGGACCCCACTTTGGCGACTGTAGAAAAAATCTTGTATGTGTTTCGAGCGCAAATGGACATTGTCGATTTCGAGAAAACCTCTCAATCGACAATGCCCTATTTTGCGCCCTTAACACACAAATAGCTATTCTTTAGTCACATGAAATATATAAAACTAATAATAGCTCTGACTTCGACAGTCCGTGATGTGAACCGCCTCGGTGGCCGAGCGTGTTAAGGCAGCATGTTTAGACAGCGCTCAAAGCGACCATTACCGCTCGGATCCTGGGGTCGTGGGTTCGATTCCCACCAGGGGCTTGGATGTTTGTGACTGTCCTTTCATCATCTCATCTCCATCAATGCAACGAAACCAGGTATAAAAAAAAATATAATGACAAATTGACTCATCCCCATAATTGTAATAACTTGTAATAAGTTTATATACAATAAAGATTATTAATATATAAAACTAATAATAGCTCTGACTTCGACAGTCCGTGATGTGAACCTTGACAAACATTGTCAAACTTAGTTTTTACAATAAAATTAGTACTACACTGCAGCCAACAAAAGGAAGTTTGGTGTCTTCATTAGATGTCACATTTGGAAAAACATTGTAACTAGAGTTCAATTGCTTATAACAATTCAACGAGCAAAAATTTCTTCAAATAGTAATCATTTTTATAATGTTGACTTTAATTTGCAACAATTGTAATATTTTTATTTACGAATAACAGAATATAGTAGATAAATTCTATTCATTTAATCGAAGTTTTTTGCTCGTAGTTTTTAAACGGTAAAAAAATTAATACAAATAGTTATCATTTTTGGAAAATACGTCCCCAAATGTATATGAAATGATATATTTCAACTATTCCAAATAAAAAAATGTCTTCATCAGATGTCACGTTTTCAAATACATTGTATCTTGCAGAGGAAAGTTCATTTGCTTATAACAATTCGACGAGCAAAAAATGCTTCAAATATTAGTCATATTATTTAATCGGTAGTGTACTCTCCTCTAACCGTATATTTTACATCGTGTAATTAACATATTTCGAGATCACTTTAACAATATCAATTTGAGAAGCTATCACAATTCTATTGACCATTACTTAGTTTGAAACCTATCACAATGATGATAGTGTTAGTCCATAACTATAACGAACCCGTCCAACTATCCACCACAAATGCACTTCGAACGCTGTTAGACACCACGAAATCTCATTCTCATTTCTGTGTTAAGAACCTACTAAGTGTTTACGAGCCTCGGTGGTGTCTGGGCCCGTTATCTCAATTACGCGGACGTACGGGCGTTTGGGGCCTAATCTGGACCCAGCGAGTTATGGCCTCGATGCTCTGGGGGCAGGAGTGATTGTTAGTGTTGCGAGATTGAAAGTGGAAAGTCTGTTTTCATTTTAGGATTTGTATAATTTGTCAGAGCGCGTAAAATAAATACACATAGTGGTGAATTAATTGTGCTTTAACTACCCTCTAAATAAATATTATTCTGTTGTGGAGTTACTCAAGGGAGATTAGTTTAGATTTTTTGGGGCCATAATCCGTAGATGCATAGATTACGGAATTAGAATATATAGCTTTATTTTAGCCATGAAACAAAATATTACATTTTATTTATAAAAGAATGTTTATCTATTACATTTATTTACCCATTGCTGGGAGTGCCAATTTGATTTCATTCGCAAATTCCAAAATCAATTCGGCATGCCAGAATCGATGTAATATTTACTTATTTTATTGGTTAATATCAATAAATGTATGAGAATTTTTAGGAAAATACATTTAAAATTGCGTTCTAAAGTTCATCAAATGTTCAATTTAACCAAAATCGTAAACCTTACAGTTTTCGAAATCCAAATAGTGAGAATTTTGTACAAAATGGCCTCTTAGACACAGGACACAGGTAATCATACTAAACATATTTTGCTGTGTTTCAGAATAAAAATAACATATTCTAGCTCGCTTATTAATGCTAAAAAAACTTCTGTTTTAACCGATTATTAGTAATCTTTTATTTAAGACTGGGTTTACAAAAATAGGTGGACTCGAATTATCAAAAAAGTAATTGATAACTCTGGAAAGCTATATTGCGAAAAGAGGAATTTATATTAGCGAAAATAGAATATCTAGGAAGTTCCTGGAGCCAATCAATTTGGTGTAATTTACACATAATATTGTTAGGTCATTACTTACCTTAGTACATTAAATAAAATATAAGCTACAGCAAACAATCTATTCTAGCACGAGTTACTTCTCACATGAGCGCGACAATTATTTTGTTCTAATGAACTATGCATGATATAATTGAAAGAGTTGTAGAAAAGCTAGAAAAATGGATGAAAATAAGAAGCTTCAGACGGAATTCCATTGGAAAAGATAAATAATCTTTAAGAAAATTAAGCAAAGAGAAAATCTGTATAGCAAAATGCATTTTTTTATAGAAAAACTTGCTGCGTGAACTGCATATGAAGCCTTTGAATAAGAATTTTGTAATTATCGATGCCGAATTCTGTCACGTTAAATTATAGTGATTGTGAAGGAAATAATAGTATATTATGTTATTAGGAGTAGAAAGCGGTCTTTTTGTGTTGAACCCAGCTAGCAAGCTGGGTAAAACACAAAAAGGGCGTTCTACTTCGAATAACATATACTATTTTTTCTTCAAGTGTTTCAAAGAAAACTAGGGATTTTTTAATATATATTGAATTGGTTTAATTGTAGAGTTTGCAATTTCAGCCGAAGTTGGCTGTGTACACTACAAAACACAAACGATACAACTGTCAAATAACAATTTTTAAAATGGTCTGTGTTGCTGTGACGACTACTCCCGCCAACGGTGAACTAAGAAGCTAACATTTTTTAACTAGTACAATAATGAACAACATTGTTGTACTAGTAAGAAAATGAATATCTTCTATAGTGCGTGTACAGTAGCATAATATGAATATTATAATACGCTTGAAGAAAAAAGTTATTTTTATAAACAAGGCATTTATGGTCTGGTAAGCGCCCACACGGTACAAATATTCCATCATTACCGATATCTGTGTACGAAGCAGATTGGCACACTCAGCAATGGGTAATATGCCGTGATGAAATATTTATTTTCTTTTATTTATAAATTTAATCGAAATACGAAATTCCATATATTGAATTAAAAATACCTTCGTTATTTCAAAAATGAGAATGATTTGACAATATTAGCTCATCTTAGATTGAAGGAAGGTCATGTACAGGCCACATCAGATTTTTTTATTCTGACGATTGCTTAGATATTTTGTGTATTTAATGCAAGCATAGTAATTTCTAATATCAATAAGCGTGCTAGATTGTCAGTCTAATTCTTCCGAGAAATTAACTTTGAAATGTTCTTTTGTTAAACAATTAAATAACAAATGAATTTTGTCTCTTCTATGGCAGTCTCTTATGTATAGAGTCTAATGTTTCAAGCTTAGTAATAACACCCTAGTAAAACTAACAAGGGTATATGAGCTTTCAAAAATGAATTATGGAGATGCTAAAAACAACTATTGTCCTCCATCGCGCCCGTGAATATAGCCACGGAATCTCATGGATCTATCCTCCCCTTTTGTTTGTGTTATTGGTTTCCTGGATACAATATCAACAGTTATTTATTATTTTTAGTTTTCTGCGTAATTGCATTCATTGTTTCCTGGGAAATTTATTTGGAAACTGTAAGTTTATTGTTTCTGCAGAAATTAGTTTCTTGTTTAATATCGAAACTGCATCGACGTTATAAATTTATCGCTGGCTCCACTTCAGATAATTTAATTTTACGGACGGGGAAATATTTCAACGGTGGTGTTAGGGTGATGAAAGTTGCATGGGCTATATGCCATTAATAGTTCAACAACCACAGTCAAACAGAATGATAGACAACTATGCTAAATATCTCACAGAGGGATCAATGGTCCATTTCATGCATTACTGCGTGGCGTTGAAGCTTTCAGGATGGATATTTTTAGCAACTATTAGGGTACTTCTGGTATTTCCTGTTTTAATGTATTCAGTGGTGTTAATTGAATTTACAGATCGTCATTGAAAAGTTAGTTTGTAGATTTTAAGTGTTCCAAAGCTACAAAATCCAAAAATTATATAAATATATATCTACGGTAAGTAGAGAGTAAAATTTTACTATTTCGTTTGGTATTTAGTACTTTTCTTAAATGAGTAAAAATTTAGTAGGAGTAATAATAACTACTTTTGTAGTAAATCGGAATAATACTCTTTATATTATTTCTTTTAAGCATTTATTTTTAAAAATCTACTCCCAAAAATCTGATGTGCAAAAGATTCCAAATTTTCAGTAAAATTATTTCATCGACAAACTATGCAAAATTGTACTTGACACTGACATCTTCTTCTTTAGCTTTTCCCATTCGTTAGGGGTCGCTATATTTTATTTCCTTCTTCCACTCATTCTTGTTTTGCGTGTCGTCCTCATTTAGTTCGTTTTCTCTCAAGTCGTCCGCCATACAGTCCTTCCATCTTATCTTTGGTGTTCCTCTGTTTCGTTTAACTTCTGTTACTAAGCTATTTATTCTTCCAATGCATTCTTCATCTCTCCTCATCACACGTTCAAACCAATGTAATCGTCTGTCTTGTATCTTTCTATAAAATTCTATCACTCGAGCCATTCCGAAATATCTAGCTCAACATCCTCATCTTTGCTACATTCATTTTCATTTCATTGGCATCTGTCAGTTAGAATTTGCTTAATATAGTAGCTTCTTCCATGGTTATAGTATAGCTGGCTGAATTATAAAATATAATTTCTTTATAATTCTTTAACTTTATATCCATTGAATATGAAATATAAAATGCAATCAATTCGTATAAATAAGAATATTCTTTAATATTTACAATAACATTAAATGTCAAAAAATATTTAGTAGCGTTTTTTCAAGAAAAACTGTTAAAATCCTCAAACGAGGGTACTTCCGGTTGACCAATTATAACCAAAATCGAACCAAGTCTACATATGGATGTAAGGAAGAGGAATACGTAAAAATTGTAATTTTTGGAATTCTGGTATTAGAGATATCGCGGCTGAAATTATAGGCACACACACACACATTTATTGGAGTAAAACCGACACTCACACACATAGATATCATCGTAAAAATGTTATAATCGGATTCTAGGAACTTTAAAACGTCCTTATTCGCTATATCTGGTTATGCGGTTTTAGCATGAATCCAATACCTCTTTTAGCAAGAGGTAAAACTGTAAAATCAGTTTCCTATGCAACTTTTAATTCTGTACTTTTCACCTTACATGTTTTGGCGTAAAATGTATAGGAGAGCAGGAAATTGCACAAAAACAAAAATTCCATGTTAAATCCATATGTTCACCCCTAACCGCCACCATCCTGTATGAATGGAAAACGAGTTATGCACTCCATGTCAAAAAGTTCACACTAAATTTACAAATGGAAAATGCTATTAGATTGTAATATTAATACACCTCAATCTAATCTAAGTTACGCTTGGAAAACTCGGATCGACTTATGTGCGGTAGGTTGTTTTATTTAAATAAATATACAAGCTAAATAGGCTAGACCCACCCAGATTGTTAAATAATGCTAAGTTAATGACGGTTTGTCAGTCTGGTCGCAATTTATAAAATATCTCTGTCCAAACGAACCTATAGGAATCGGTACCTATTGAATCAAGGTATTATAAAATAATGCTTCAGTTGGTCAGATATTTTTGACACCATTGTATATTACTGGATATTTGGATTAGAGTATAATAATAAATTTTCATATTGATTTCCACATTTTTGGTTCCCAAATGACGAGTTATAAACATGGAATAATTCGGTATTAAAATTTGAACACATCTGAAGTTTACATACAATGACCACAGGGCTACCAACACATGAGTACCAGCAACAAAAACAGCAGGATTTAAAGTCCGTACGAAAGGATTTTTATTTTCCTGCAAAAGAAACATTTGTCCTGGAAAAACATTCATTTCGCCCACAAAAACTTTTTTTATTATTATTTCATTGGTTTCGTGATTCGACGAGAACTGTTTCAGTCTCAAAACATGACATTTAAATTAGCTCTAAAATTAATCAAATATGAAATGCTAAACATTATTTATCAAATAATAATAATTATTTTTAATTTGCTGTATTATTCATTTGTTGTTTATTTTCGTATTTTACAGACTACAATAATCTGTATAATTGTCAATTCCATCCAAAAATTCATGAAAATATGTATATTCATGTTCGGAACTTTAAAGATACAAACAATTTATAATTGTTGTTTCAAAAATTGTAATAACGAATTAAAATGTTGAAGTGAATTTGCAATATCAGACTTACATTTAATTATATTAAACATAGTTTCTCGAGTTGTTGGAATTATTTAAATTCATCTTGGTTTTTCATAGACCACGATAAATTAATTTTGTACTCGGTTGCTTGTTGAGAAGTCTTGTTATCTTATTATTTTCTCTGTAACATTTAAATATTAAATATAAATGTGTTCCTTGGGACTTTGAAATACTGTAGGAGAATATAAAAATTTCTTACTACAAATAAGGGTGTGTGAACCAAAAATCTGCAAAAAGTTTAATTTATTAATATTATTTAAATCGTAATAATATGTGGAGCAATTTTAATTTGGTTTGAAGTTTACATTAGACTAATACCAAAAATAATATCGTTTTCCTTTTTACAAAACCTTAAATGAATCGAGAAACGTTTCGTCTGCTATCGAAACGAAAATATTTTACTTTAACTTATAGAGGAAATACTTAACCCAGTATGTTATAGACTTCAACAGTTTCCTGGCAATTATTATTGCGTTGAAAACGGCACCGAAACGCGAAATCCACGGCATTGTCATCCCCTATTGTGTTCTTGCAAACTTTCCCACTTGTGCTATTAAGCAGGTACACAATTGACTAATTCTCCTCGGATGTCCATGAGTTTGTCCTTTCCAACGACCAAACTTCACGGATCGGGAAAATTTGGATGTGGAAAGTAGTTCCCACGTTCCCAAGGAGGAGATTCAAACAAGTTAACTTAGGGAGCACTTTGGGACAGACATCAATTATTTGCTTTCATTTAGTTATTGATTGATTGTAGGGCTATTTGCTGCACGCTTTCTTCGCAGGAGATAAACAATGACTTCAGGAGTATTCCTAAACGTCTTAAAATAATAATTAATTCAATTAAGGTGAACTCGCCGAAGTGCGTTCACACTTATATCAACATGGTTCAACTACCCATACATACATGACATCGATCAGCGCCATCTACAGTGCATGCTCCTCTCTGTCGGCAGGTATCAGTTTGCTTGGACGCCTTTGGCGGCGGATGCTGAAAGAGAGGAGGGATTTCTGGATAGCTTTCTGCTAGGTAGTTCAGGGTTTGCCTCAGAAAAGCACGTAGTTATCTTAACCAACTAGTTTATTGTTCCCAACGTGTGTAAAATGTAATATAAATAAATAAGTAAATAATGAAAACCCTTTGTGTAAACTGTGACGGACTGCGTTTAATCTACTAGCGGACTGTGCTCCCGCGAAACGGAAATAGCACAGTGTCTGACGGCGGTAAGTAAAAATGAAATGAAACTATATAATAAAAGTTAAAATACAAAAGGATAGCTCTACATAAAGTATCAGAGATACGGCCGCGGGTTTATCTCGGCGAGTGGTGAATTTCAACCATCAAACTCGAGTTAGGACTTCGGCGGCCCAATTCGGACGTTCTAGCCAAGGAGCCCAGTTGCCAAGCTCCACTCGGAAGAACTATTCTCTGGCCGATACGCAGCCTTTTAAACCCGAGATTTGGTACATCAGGAAAAACCTCACATATTTTGAAGAGGGGTGAAACTTTAAACTTTAACAAATGACTGGTGGCGCTGCGAGTGCTCCTTCAATAAAAACTAATTTAATAGAAATCGTAACAATTTGTCAGTCACAGTTTGTCGTAAAATACATTAAAACATAAAAATAAACATAATAAAATATTTTGTAATAATAATTGAGAATGTGATTGACAAACGCTACTCAATTCTCGGCGGTGAATACATAACCTAAACAATTGACAAACGCTACTCAATTCACGGCGGTGAATACATAACCTAAACAAATGACAAACGCCACTCAATTCTCGGCGGTGAATACATAATCTAACAAATGACAAACGCTACTCAATTCTCGGCGGTGAATACATAACCTAAACAATTGACATTTCTAGCGGTCAAATAAATGTGAAAACAAATGTGTAATAAATCCTGTCTACAACCAATAACGCGTTTTCTTTTTGCTCTTTTTAGCTCTCACCGCTTACTTATTACTGCCCTTAAATGCTCTCATGTTAACCCTGAGGCCACCATCGCTCCCTCATCTGGTCTAAATGATAATTATAATACCATGACAGACAACTGGTTCAACCATTGCATCTAAATGCAGTTAATGTCCGAATTATTGTCAGATTTACGAAACACCTCGCACTAACAGTCTTTCTAATACACCAATCCTCAATAGCAAATTTTATTGGCAGTTTTCTTTTAAAAATGAAATAGGCTATTGTACATATATTTCAAAGGTTCGTCATTTTTTATGGAATTTCTCGCACGTTCTTCATCGCTTAGGATCGCACTTTTAAAAGTCTGATCCTCTTAACTCATACAAAAATGTACCCTTATCGATCTGAAAATCATGTTAATATTCACACTTTGTGATGGGATAACATATGCAGGCTCGAGTCAAGTCAATTCAAACTTGAATTTAATATCGTCGTAAAACGACTGAGGAATACGTGCAAGAATCCTGATAGAGGAAAGTCATTCAGCGAATTCTCTACACTGTTCAACACTCCGCAAATATAAGCTAAGAATTAAAAGAAAAGAAATCACTTGTAATATGTTTCAAATCATTAGAAAATAGACTACAAAGTGCCAATGATAGTGGTAGAAAACCTAAAAAATGATAAAAACAAGAACTGAAAGCTTAAAGAGGATTTCTATTGGGAAAATATGACAATCTTCAAAAAATTCAAAATTTCACATGTATGCAGGATGCAACAGATATATGAGCTACTCAAATATTTTTTTATATTGTTAGGGATACAATAAAATAATATAAGAAAACCTTATAGAAAACTAAAGGGAACAAGTTTTATTTTTACCTCTCGCTAAGAGAGTTATTGGATTCATGCTAAAAATCGTATATCCAAATTTTTGTGAATAAGTACGTTTTAAGGTCCGTAGAATCCGATTATAACATTTTTACGATGATGTCCTTATGTATGTGTGTGTGTGTGTGTGGATATTGGAACGACGGTTTTTCAAATACTACAAGACTTAAGACATATTTAACTACGAATTCCTTAATCTAACATTAATGGGAAGAGCTGATAAGGTTTTGGTACGAACTGGACAACCGGTAGTGGTAATTTCTAAAAATTCTAAATAATAATTTTTGAAAATGTATGTTATTACAAATAATAAAGATAATTAAATTCCCAATTTGACACATTTAATTTTTTTATTGTACGTCTTATAAATTTAGAGATATAATGTATAATACTATAGAATAATCTGCTCAAACAACTCCATGGAAACCAGTTGAGATATAATGTTTGTAATTGACAGATGAATGCAAAATGTCAGTGATAAAAATCAGCAGTTACTGACATTACTGAAAGATTTTTTTGGGAGGTACATGTACATTTAATACATCTTACACAGAGAGTGAATAATTGCAGATCGGTGCTAATATAGGAACAGTCAACAAAGTAGGTACTTTGCAGACCAGTGTTTCCTAGTTACTTACATTCAGAATTTTATCTGTGATGATATACAGGTATGCAAAAAAACGCGGAACATAGGAGTTTAACATAGGATTTTAAAAATGTGCGGAAATTGTCTCTCCTGTACATTTTAGAGCAAAAATACAAGAATGAAAAGTTGTTAAAAATTAATTAGTACTTTTAAAAAGTCTTCATTTAATGCAATAGAATATCTTTTCGATGATAGTCATGGAAATATAACAATCTGAACTGTGAAAGTCGATTACCAGGTGTTCTCAAAGCTGTTATAGAGAAAATACCATCGAGTTACTTTCATATAATTTGAAAATAAGGTTTGAACATAAGACATTACAACCACAATAACACAATCATCCACGTTAATATTCTACTAATAATAGTATATTATAATACGAGTGAAAAATTAAGAATTTCGCGTACGCATGTAGATCTTGTATAGAAATTTTGAAAATATATAAATAGACTAATAAGGTAAAAATTACAGAAAAATAGTTTAAAAGTGAAGCAGGCGCTAATACCAGTAAGAAAATTCGGGAAGGTAGGGTAATAGAGTAAATGCTGTTTTTAATAATTGTACAGGTAATTTTCATGTTAGTAAATAAATGTTAATTATATGGCATTTGAATCCTATTTTCAGTAGCGAAAGGTGAGTGGTGAAAGTTAATTTTCACTCACTTCTTTCACCCATCCGTTGCCATAGGAATTACTTGAGTGAACAAAACAGAAGGTTTCAAGTTCTCGATCCATGTAAGACACAACAGGTTTCAATAGCACGATTGAACAAACATTCCCCATTACAAATTATATGCAATTTCAATTCAAACCAAATCAAAACCCACCTCCTTCCACAACAACCTTTGATTCCAATTTCTGTTTTACCACCCAGGAAACATTTAGTGAGAATCACTCAGCCAGATCACGATAAGCATAATTACAAGCGTCGAGCTGGGTGAAGCTCCACGTCGCCGCATCTTGACGCCTTCACGAGGTGAGAACCGCGACGTCGACGTCTTTCCGGGTTACGACGCCGGAACCTGGCGCGGCGATTCGTTTGCATAATGCGTCAAGCGTCGAGGGAAAGAGATTCAGGAGATTGAATATTGTCTAGCGTTAATCGGATGGATGAAATTTCTGGGAAAAACTAGAGAGTTACATAAAGCCCGGGATTTGTTACAGAATTGTACTCTAGCATTTCAGAAATATGGAATTCGAGATGGAAAATGAAATGAATTTCATGAATTTGAAAATGTATGTGTATGCGCTAAGATAGAAGAAATGCAATACATTCTTTTGTAATTTATCTGTCGGTGTAGAACGCCGTAGGGATTAAAGGAATATGATTCCGTATATTAAGAGCAAAACTAAGATATCTCACTTCGAATTCAATTTTAGTTGTAAAAATATCAATATACCAGATATTAATCGCAATAGAACAAGACGATCTGACTTTTTTGTCCATGTTAAGATGGTAGTATCAAGGAAGCGTTTACGACAAATTAAAATGAAATTTAAATACGCCAATTTCTTAAAAAAATGTATACGTCAAATTCACAGACGTAATATGTCCGTCAAAGGGCAAGTTGACGTACATCTACTATAACCTAGTAGGCACATAATTTATTTTAAAACGTCAGAACCTTTTTATCTTGTAGTCAGAACTATAATACAAATTCGACAATTTCCTATTTATTCCTTAAATTGGGTAAAATATTTAAAATTGAGAGAATTTACCATCGACGATAATTTGAGATTTCTAAGAGATGTGAGATGAACCATTACGAAAATTTGTGTAGTTGGAACATCATTCAAAGTAACCTGAATTGGCCCACAGATTTTTTTTTTCTTTCGGAGCTGTCCGTGAACATGTAGAATAGCTATTTAATAAACATTAAATAGTTTATTCCATCAGTTTTTGATTTCTTTAGCAAAATACCATGAAAATGACATATTTAAACAACTGTCATTTGAACGTCAAAATCAACATACGTGTAATACTTTTGAAAACTCGTTATTTTTTACGTTCGTTATTAAAGACATACCGTTAACGTTGACGGAATATTTACGTACACTATGCAACAACTCCCTAATATTGGCTCAATACAGTTCTGGTTTGGGCGTAGTTTTTGACCCCTTAGATCTGCCTCGTGATGAATGCATCTGTCGAACAACGGTACGCAATCAAATTTTGTGTTCGATTGTGCAAGGAGCCAACCTTGTCGTTTGCTTTGGTGTAAAAAGTGTTTGGGGATGCTTCATTGACTCGTTGCAATGTTTTTGGCTGGAAAAAGCGATTTCGCGATGGTCGAGATAAAAACAAATATAACACAGAGTGGCTGCTCCGCATCAAGCAGAAACTCCGAAAACATTGAAGCAGTTCGACAACTGTTAGTTTTCGAACGACATGTTACATTTAAGATGGTTGCAGAGTAATTGAACATCGACAAAGAAACAGTCGTGCGTCAATTTCTGTCCTCTAAAAATGTTACTGTGTTGCATAATTCTTCGTATGCTTTTTATTTGGCCCTAGCTGACTATTCTTCTTACCTAAAATAAAATTAAAGCTGAAGGGGAAGCATTATGACAACGTAACACGCACTTAAACCATCCTGGCGGAGGTATTGAACAGCATCCTAGTTTTCGTGTTCCAGGACACCGTGAATGCACTGGAGAACTCCGCCTAGCGCTGTGTATATTGAAGAATACATTGAGATTTTGATGACATAACAGCCACACTGTGTATGTAAGAATTGCAGCGGATCTATTATTGATGGTAATGGAGTGTATTTCGAAGCCGTTAATGGAACGTTAATAATTTAAAGTGAACAGCACCTCAAGATTCGATCCAAACCTTAACACTCTACATATTTGTTAACCTGTATTTATTTGGAAACTATGTTCCAGAAAAACGGTTTAATTTCAGAAAGACAAGCATTGATAAATATATTCACTGTATACATTACATTCTACATCGTGGCTAGTATGAATAGGAATCCATATGTTGACAATGCAAAATTCCATTGATTTTGAATTGTATTTGGAATTGTTGAGCTATAGAGCAATAGAGCTGTTGTTTGTAAGGACCCATCCCAGGTAAATGGTGTGCGTAAAAATGTACGAGCATAGCAATAAATCGGTGATTAGCAATATCCATTTATCGTCTCCGTGTAAATCAAGCTTGTACAGACACACGGATTTCATGGCTTTATTCCACATATCCGGCTGCACCGGTGTAGTGAATATATTTCATGTACAGTTTGTTGTTATTGAATGGGAGGCTGTTTGTCCACGCATCGTCGCGGTGAAACGCCAGCGCCCATCAGTTATGCCCGCAACAATGGAAAAATTGTCGAGGAAACGTCATACTTATCTGTGTTGTGCTGAATGCAAGGAAATATATGCAGCGTCGAATTAATGGCCCGTTGGTAACAGTTTAATTGTCTTTTTTTCAGCCTCCGCCGGCTTTTTTGTCACGGATATTTATGTCTGCGTTGGCGGCGTTTTCGCCGCGAGCCCAACTATTTTTAATTTTGAAATTATTTTGTTATTTATATGTCACTCTTTGTCCTCGCTATAGCTGGTTAACTTTTACGGCCATCGTGGTGAGCTTTATGCATCACTAAGTCTAAAAATGTTTATAAGAAAATTTAATTAACGCTGAACAAAAAATTTAACTAATTTTCTCTCCCTGCGACAGTGAATCGTGTCAGCTAGAGACAGAAAAAAATAAATAAAGATGTAATACAAATTCAGTTGCATCGGGAAATGTACATGTTGATTAGTAGGAAAAATCACAGAAAAATACTTATTACAAATTGATGAGCTGTTGGCAAAAACAAATAGTGTACATAATGTGAGTTACATAAATGGACATGAATTTTGAAGGATGTCAAACAATTTGGTAAAAGCATCTTAATCACAAGTTATTACATTGTAAAGTTTAACTGTTTCTACAAAAACATCATAAAAATATTTAATTATTATAAAATTGATAATCAATGTTTATTTTTTAATATCCAGTAAATAATTTTTTCAACGACTATTGCAGAAAATTGCAATTTTCCCATTCTTGACAAAGCCCGAAAATTATTCATTTCCCACAGTCGTGGGTTAAAGTAATAAATTATTTGTCACACATTCCCATACTTTACAAAGGCCGAAAGTCGTTCATTTCCCACAGTCATGGGGCAAAGTATAAGACATTATTTCTCACACTAGTTGCCGAATATAATATAATGTTAATATTTATATATGTATTTCCAGTAAAATTATGTCACAAATATTATGTACATTTTATTTGACCCTGACATCTGTCAATTAGTAATATTTGAATATTCTGTTTCCATGGTGCAACTTTTAGCAGCATAAGTTGCAAGATATTTCTTTATAATTCTTTATCTCTAAATTCATTGAATATGAAGAAAAAAATATAATTAAATCGAATAGAGAATAACACATTCTTTTATTTGTAATAACATAAAAGGTTAAAAAAATGATATTTAACAGCGTTTTTTTAAGAAAACCTGTTAAAATCTTCAAATTATGGTACTTCCTGTAAACCATTCATAATCAACTCTTCACATGGACGTACGAAAGGAGATTATTAAAGAATTATAATTTCTAGAATTACAGTATTGGAGTTATCGAAGAAGAAATTTTTGTCACACACACATACATACATCATCGTAAAAACAGTAAATTCATATTGTAGAGTTTTTAAAACGTACTTATTTATTAAAAACTCACCATCGAATTTTTTGACCAATATCTTCCTTACCTATAAGTGACGGAAGGTAAAAATTTAGGTTACACCGGCGTAACTCTAGAGTAGAGTTATGAGAGTTGACAACTGGAAAGCAGCAAATATTATGATATTTTTATGACCCAGTTGTACTAAACGAACTTTTTCTTTTTTGACACTGTTTTGATTCTATTAGAAAACTCTGTATAAGGTTCTGCAAACCTCATTCTGCAAACTTCCAAAAATCTGCTATCGTATCCTGTATCCTACTATGGAAATTCGATCTTGGAAAATCTATCTTGGTGTTGTTATTTCTTTTTATTAATATTGTTATTTTCTGTAATTTCCTCATTGATTCCCCGTGAAACTGCTTCGCAAGACTTTATTCTATGTAATTAACTTTCATATACGTTTAAGTATAATTGAATGCACAGTATGCCTTGCTCATGAAAACGTGGCACATGCCAACCTGGTCGCCTCATTGCTTGAAAACAACTGCAAGTGC
Source organism: Harpalus rufipes (assembly GCA_951394225.1). NCBI lineage: Eukaryota > Metazoa > Arthropoda > Insecta > Coleoptera > Carabidae > Harpalus > Harpalus rufipes. Next base: position 4,779,827 of record OX596291.1, read on the forward strand.
AACTGCACATTCACAGCACACTTCGCCGTCATTTCGCCACGGAGCTGAAATATTAGACGCAGTCGTGCCAGTTTTAATACAACTCCATAGACAAATTAAACTTCTTTATGGTTATTTTATACATATATTCAATTGCAGTGAAGGTAGAGTTAGTATTAGACTGCTAAAGTCCCTAGTGGATACAACTAGTGGTAATGTTTGGCCATTAAAGTACTACCACTACCACTACTACTGTAAGTTGGTAAAACATGATTGCCATTCCTAGATCTCAAGTTTATAAATATCACACTTATTGGGACATAATGCGTTATTCAGCAGACATGTGTTAGTGTATCTACAACAAATAACAAGTGACGATATAACACCTAAATATAACCACCTACTAAATATTGATTATTTATCGAGGTGTTAAATATTGCTTCGTCTTTAGTTTTATTAAATATGGATATGTTCACTACAAGAGTTAACAATCGTTTCTGCTTTTGTAGTCGAATTTAAAGTATTTAGGGAAGAAAAATAATTTTAAAAAATTAAAAAAATATTATTTTTAAGTAATAATTTTCTAAACAGTGGAAAACTTATATTAAGTAAAAAACCAAATTAATATTTTCAAGTCGTCAGTCTTGAAAAAACTGAATACCTAGTCACCAATTCAGACACTAAATTCGATGTGTTATTGAAGAACGATACGACGGCGAAACAAGTTGACAAGTACTTGGGTACAATAGTAGATAAAAATAGCATAGGTCATCAAGAAATAAAGAGCAGAGTACAGAAAGCAAAAAAAAAAAAAATGTGGGAGCCCTAAACGAAGTATGGTGGATTAAAAACATAAGTCGAGAAAATAAGAAACAGTTATGAGTTACGGCAGCGAAGTATGGCCCTTGAAAGAGGATGATAAACGAAAAATATTAACCATAGAAATGGATTATCTCCGAAGAAGTGCAGGAGTGTCTAGAGTGGACGGTTAGAAATGAGGATATACGAAATGTTGGTTCAAAAAACAGCAATAGATAGAATTGAGAAAAGAAGTTTAAAATGGTTTGGTCATCTTTTAAGAATGGAAGAGACGAAATGGCCAAAAAGAATTTTCAACTGGCAATCACCAGGAACAAACTGAAGAGGACGGCCAAGGAGATCATGGAACGAGGGAATTCGAAGAGCCATGAGATTTAGAAGAGGAGGTAGCATACGACAGAGAGGCCTGGAGACGAAGAGTAGGAAAACAACATTTATATATATATATATATATATATATATATATATATATATATATATATATATATATATATATAATAATAATATTTGTTGTAGAATTACCAACACAAATATGAAAGACAGAGACTTAATACTATTTGACATACATAGCTTTTCTTGGTGTTTCCCTAATTATAATACATATCTCCGTTTCCCAATATAAAAATGATCGATTTTCGTATCAGGACTACAATAATTTCTTGAGGCCCTCCACTATTAAAATAAGATGTGTATGTGTAATATAATAAATGAATATAGTATTTGCAACAAATATTCTTTTTGAAAATTATTTCTCAATTACAATTTTATAATGGTATAAAAAATCCCCGAACTATTCTTGAAAGTCTTTTAAAAGTGAACTCAAACTTGAAGTTTATAATGAAAAATTATGTCATTTCTTTTTAATTTGATAATTAAACGCGTCGCCTTAATGGAGACCGTATTACAGCCGTCAAGTATTCTTTTAATTTTTTGGTTTCTCGAGACGCACTCCAACGTTGGTGCTCGGTGAAAGAATTACCACAATTTCATTTAAGACTCTGTGATGTAGTTTAATTCACTCTGTTTAAAAACACAACGGTTTATGCTCGAATTATCAATGCAGTTACAAAATAATAAATTATTACAATTTATCTTTTTTGTTGCTTTATTCGCATTATAATTTTCTTTGACAATGTTAAAAACCTCAAAATGGAAGATTCAAGATGTATTTTAAATGCTGTATTGTAAAATATGTAGCTTATTTATATAGATAGATATATTTTTGTATATTTTTTTTTCATCGTCCTTATTGTCTTGTATTGTTTATACTATGTACATTTACTTGTATAAGATTCTTTACCTGTTTGTGCAATAAAGTATTATTATTATTATTATTAAATAATGCTTATATTCACAGATTTTTCGCGTTTTATTTGACAGCCTAGTTGACAGTTGCAGTCGCCATTTTACTTAATATGCGAAGATTACATAATATCATATTACTTGCTGATAATGCCTTTCTCAAAGATTTACGTTCTTCGCCTAAGTTTTTGCAAAACACAAAAACTTAGACTTCATATAAACCATGGAATAATAATTTCATTTAAACGTCAATGTCACTGCGTAAACAGTAGCACAGAGGGCAGAGTATTACATATTAGATATCTGCAAATCTACGATATGTCATTATTATTTGTAGTGTCTTAGGAAGTAATGTCACCATTTATGTATATGTCACACCAAATAAATTTGATAGATATACTTCAAATAATCTTCCTCTTTTTAATATGAAATGTTGCTAAGCTACTGCTATATAAAGTACTGTGTATTCTTTCTTCGACCAAATGATCTTGAATAGTCAACTTTCATGAATTCAATTATAGCTATTAAACGGGTCCGTCTTTTACCGCTAATTATCATAAGGGTTGGGAGCACAAGCGTGGTTCTAATACTGATGTCAACTAGAACCATGTCAACGACTTCGCACCTACTTCAGGGTTATTAACAAAATTAGTGTTGCCAATATTAAGTCGAAAATCTACTGACAGACAGAATGACTCTCTATTTCTGCAAGCTAACTATGTTCCTCTACATTTGATAATTTATGGATATTTAGTTTCCATAAATTTCAGACAAGTAATACCCTTAGATTACATATAAAGTTACATATCTGGTAACTTGGACCGCTGGTACATCTGACGTATTTATGTACCAGCTTAACAGTTATCAATACACACAATGGATTTCAGGATCAAATGCAAGTTGTAACTCGCAAACTGTTAATCCTTTCATATCGTCCGTGTATATATAAGTTCTGCTTTAACGTCCATGTTATTTCTACTCCAATGCTAATATTTAATCAGTCTGTTCATTAACATCTCTATACAAACCAGAGTATAAAAAGATGAACGTTATATTCTTCTCCCAATTTTGGAGTTTTTTGTATTATTTATTATTAACGTCCTTAGTAGGTGTACTAATCGTTTCACCAGTGACATATTTCTATTTTTAAGTTGGACATAGACATCTTTAGGGAGTAAAGTTTCACCTTGCACTTTACTGCAAAGAAGACAGATACAGATCGTAGTTTTTCTTAATTTTTGTTGGCAAATATCTCGAGAACGAAAAGAGATATCGACATGCGGTTTCAAAATTTGAAATTAGCGCATTGGAGAGTATCTATATCCATATAAATTAGATTTTTTAAAATTTTGACCTTTTTATTGAAAATTGAAAAATTATGATTTTTTTAAGAAATTAAACAAAATGAGTAAAAATGGGACAAGCTAAATAAGAAGATGTCAGTATCAAGTGCAAATTACTTAGTTTGTTTATGAAATAATTTTACTGGAAATATAGAATCTTTAGCAAGAAAATATATATATGAAATTTATACATAATATACTGAGTTGGCGGACGGTAATGTGCCGGCCATATCAGATTTTTTTTGGAAACGTCAAGATGTTTTCTAAAGGTAATGTGATCTAGTTAGCAATAATGTACTTTGGGTAATGCTTGCTTAGATCCAAGATAAAATATATTTAGATGTAATATACTTCAACGCTTCAATTGGGAATTGGAGGTTATTTTTGTTTACTTTGAACTGTTACGTCCATGGAGATTAGTAAACATATCGAGTTATAATTCCAGAAATATACAATATGAATCTGACTACAGTGAAGTTTGTTACTCTTTTAAGGTTATTTAGGTTTCTCAGGAGAATTAAAATTAGATCAGTACTACATCTTCAACGGCGCCTTCCACCACATCGACCAAATCAGTCTCTTCAATACCACCGACCTCATGGCATACATATGTATAATAAAAAGCGTTCGATAGGGTTGAATGATAGAAACAGTGGGACATCGTCAGTACACAAAAACGACAAATAGAAGATTAGCAATTAAGAACACAAGTTTGTTTGAAACTTTAAATTTAAAAAAATTGAATCAAGGTCACAGATTATGAAAATAATAAATATTTAAAGAAATTCTCAGTCGTTTAATTGCTGCAAGTATAATGTATTTACACAATTTCTTTTGCACTTCGTAAATAAACAAATTGCAATTGTTTGAATCAAATTCAAATAATTAAATGAAGGACACAGATTATGAAAATAATAAGTATTTTTTTAATTGCTGCAAATAATGTAATAAACCAGGTGTATTTACAAAAGTTCTGTTGTACCTCGTAAACAAACAAATTGAAATTCCGAAAATTAAATCATGGTCATAGATTATGAAAATAATATGAAACAACAACACGAATTGAAGGTTTGGATTGAAAAATTAAAAGAATGTTATGATAAATGTGAATTGATTGTTTTATATGTAACGAAAAATAAATTACCCACAATAAAGTCATTTTATATTTTTCAAAGGCGTTGTCAATTGTGCTGTCTCAATATCGACTAAGATTTTTATCAATAAACTGTGACGAAGCCGCGTAGTATAATCCAGGCATTTGGGTATAGGTAATGAACGATGAAAATCCTGTTCCCTTTGAATTGAATTTACTCATTGTAATCGGGAGTTTTGACAATATGCGTGATGTATTTATTGTTTAAAACCAGGACACAAATTGACGTAAATGTTTTGAATCATAGGCTTTCAACGAAATGAAATAATTATTATTTCATCGATCAGTTATGAAAATGATATTGGGGAGCTATCGAATAACTCCATAATGCCGAAATATCTGTACCCTAGAGCGTAGTGTTTACCAGTCGTCACCTAAACAGGAAGATCTATTAGGTAGTACGATTTTCACAACTTTTCCCTAGTCTCCAAATCGCCCATGCTACATGGGCTACCAAGAATCTTCTATATTCTGAAAAACAGTGTTGTCAATTATATATCCATCAAACAACCAATTCCCGTATCCATAGTCGATGTCCAATCTCGTATTTGAGTATTATTTCGCCAAGCATTACTCCGGACGTTCTCGACCTGAAGCACATTATGTTTCATAGTCGAATTGTCGAATCTTCGAGAATTCTCGGTTTTCAAGGTAGGAATCTAGATAATTTGTGTTAATCATGCTGGTATATTTATAAATTATAATATTATTCTGTCAAATCGCATATGTCATAGGTTACAGATACATGAATCATATCACGGATATATCTTCTTGGAACAATTCTCTTTCATCCTTATTATTTAAGGCTTCTTCTACTATCTCTACAAATTATAGATTATCTTCCCGATTCATTATTTAACTTAACTGTCATGTGATGGAAATGACAGTTTGACAGTTTTTGTATACTGTGACAATTTGCAACGCCACTGTCACGATTTTCTTTTCAAAAAATTTTTAAAGTTAAAATAAATAAAAATATTTTTTTGGTACCACCGTTTGAGAACTGTTCATTAGCTGTAGCTTCAAGTACATTTTCACGCGGAGCGACATCTCGCCTTAGTTATGTGCTATACTAGCTTAATAATTTATTTCAATTCAAATGTTTTTTGGTTCTATTTCCATTCATTTCATTTTCTATTACTATTAGTAATTTCTGCAAAATTTTATTTTGAATTTATTAGCATAGGTAAAAGATTTTACATGATTAGTACGCATATTTTAACTATGAGGGACTAGCCTCACGTATAAGACGTGTGTCGCGTGCGAAGTTTTTTTTTGGACCAGTGAGCTTGACTTGCTTGGAGGTCGAATAAGGGGATTTGAAAGAAATCGAGTGAAAGCTTCGTTTTTTTGTTTCTCCTTTTTTCAAATTGAGTTATTTTTGGCGTCAACCACAGCAGCATTGGGTGAGTTACTCGAATTCAATTTGTTTTTTCTTATATTTGTGTCCCAAGAATTTAATACAAAACTTTCATTTCAAAGCGTAATTTTTTCAAATCTGCTGTAAAAACTGTTCTTCAATATACAAAGGAGTTTTTAGGCGAAATAAATAATTTTAGACTGTTTTGTAGTAACCCCCTTCCCTAGAAGGGTATTTAGGTGAGTGGTCGAGTGCACCACAAGGGCCCCGAAGAAGCTTTTATATGAGTACACTCAAAAAAAATATTTTTTCCGGTCGGATTTGAACCCAAGCGTTTAGATCAGTACATGATCTATCACAAAACGCAAGAACTACGAAAACTATATTATTCTTATTTCATTAGTCCGTAATTCATTTCAGGACGGAATATTTTTGTTTCCATTAATACAAAGAGACATTCCAAATGAAAGCAGAGTATGTTCGTATATCTAAAAGTTTCCCAAGGTATTAATATCGGACTAAAACATCCATTGTATTGAAGAATACCCGGAATGCGAAGTATGAAAAGATTGCGAAAGAAAAATGTTGATAATTTTTGAAGTGATAGGAAAAATATAAGAAGGTGGCTGTGATCAATCGTCTGCGCTTCTTTCTTTACTGTCATATTTCCTTCCGACCATCCACAACGGGATGTGGGTAATTTTTTAGTTTGAGCGTGTTTAAAATAGATAAAAGCAAGATGAATACACCTACAAACAAAGCAGCTCTTAGTCGTTCATATTTTATAATTGTATACTTTGTAAAGTGTACACATCATTTTAAATTGAAAACAAAAAACTGAAAAGTAATTTGTTGGATACTCGTTTCATAATTTTGACAAGCTTCGAGAAAATAACTGTTTTTCTATCAAATCATATTTTACCTTCACTCACCTTTACGTAAGGAAGGTATTGTTTTTGGTCAAAAAATTGGGTGGTGAGTTTTGAGAACGGACCTGACACGAACCAATTTTTTATTATTATTTTCCTTATTCCTATTATATTTGCAGTACTTGAATTATGATAATTATGATTCCAAAAATAATAACAATACAACTCTTGTAATACTTTGCCCGCCCAAATGTTATAATTTCTTGGGCAAAACAGGTCCATTCTATTATTGAACGATAAGAACTGACTATGTAGAATATGTACAAAATACACAGAACTGACGGAAGGTAATATGCTGGCCATATCAGATTTTTATTGTGTAGGTGTATTAATTTAAACCAAATATTGTTATTTGCTTCGTTTCCATATTTGGAGTCCATTTTCCATTGTATTAAATTGTCGAAGCTATGTTGATGTATGGCATATATTTAGCATAAATGGAAGACATATTGAAGGTAGTTAATAACTCCCTGCTTTGAAAGCAGATGGCGCGCGTATCCTAATCGCACGTGACGTCACCCCCGTTTTCACCATGGCCTACTGACAACACACTTGGTAATCTTGTTATGCTTCGCTCGGTTAACTCTATCGCGAAACACATCAAGAGTTACGGGGAATGAATTCGCACAAAGTAGCTTGATTAATTGCATTTAAATTAATAACTCTTTATCTCGACAGGCGAAACGCACCGCATTATTTTTTCACGTTCAATTTCATCAAGTTGACACCACGCCAGGATTTCCGGATGTAGAGGTGCCCCTACGGGCGGTCAAGGCTACTGAAGCGTGATTTACACGGGGGGATATATGGAATAAGATTTAGCATATTAAAACAGACAGTGATACCACAGTGATTATTGTAACGTCGGGGTTCGATTCCCATAGTGGACAGTTTTTAACTCCAAATAAAAAGGTCACTATAGTTGTCGGTCTCTGTTGACCGCGTCACCGCAACATAGAACTTTAGCATATAAAATCACATTTTCATAATTTCCTGCTTCCATAATTATTTTAGGTAAAAATGCTTCAAATAAAAGTTGTAGAGCTCAAAATTCTGCATCATAATAAAAAAGGAAAATTAATTTTACATGCATTGTAACGGCAGAAATTAGGCACGAAAATAGCGATAGCTATGGAATTGAAACAGATAAATTAACAAATGTTTTATCTTTTACCTATCAACTTAGGTTAATATATTTTTATTAGGTATTATTTGTAATACCTGTTCAGTTTAATAAAAATTACAAACAATAATAAATATAAATTAACTTGACAGATAAATCGGTAACATTTGATAATTTTTAGTTTCAATTCCATGGTTATCGCCATTTTTAGGGTGATTTTCAGCATTTTCATAACTCCCAATATAGTCTTACGGGACAGATATATATATATATATATATATATATATATATATATATATATATATATATATATATATATATATATATATATATATATATATATATATATATATCAATAATGTAGAGCTCGTAATAATAATTTATTATCTCCAATATTTATATGGACTGAAATAGTAGCACAGTAAAATGATTAACGTGATAATTATTTTGTGTTATTGTGTCTTACTAATGGAACACATAAATAGAATTAAACAAATAATTATTTCATGGCTAATTGCATGCACTGAATCAATAATCAATACAGTGACAAATCATTTCATAATTAAGCTGAAATTCTCTTCTACATATTTTATATTTGTGGTTGAATTTTTAGCGTAAAAGCCAGATATAAATTTCCAGATTTTATTCGACAAAACTAGAGCACCGACGGATAGTTATTATCAGGGATAAAAATGGCATAAATTCAAAATAATTGCATAAACCGTTAAAATCATAATATTACTACTCTAAAGTGGACTTCAAGTAGTCCGGATTTACCGTCAAATAATACGATACGTACTTTGTCTCGGTATTGTAGTCAGCCTCAAACGATATAAGATCGTAAATGAATCGCCACATGCTGGAATTATAACCTAGTCAAATAAGTGTATGTTTGCTTTACCTATGTTCTGTAAAACCATGATACCAAGCCTGTAGATGATTGTATATTATTGTTATACTGTTATTGGTTGTAGATAGGATTTGTTACATATTTGTGTTCACTTTTATTTGACCGCTAGAGATGTCAGTTGTTTGGTTATGATTCACCACAGAGAATTGAGCAACGGTTGTCAATGACATTCTTAATTATTAGTATTATAAAATATTATTTTATGTCTGTTACGATGTTTTAATGTATTTTACGACAAACTGTGACTGCCTGAAATTATTACGATTTCTATTAAATTATTTTTATTCAAGGAGCGCTCGCCACGCCACCAATCACCTGTTAAAGTTTCACCCCTCTTCCAAATATGCGAGATTTTTCCTGATGCACCAAATCTCGGGTTTAAAAGAGTTTTCAATCTTTATTTATTTATTTATATTACATTTTATATACGTTGGGAATAATAAACTAGTTGGTTAAGATAACTACATGTTTTTCTGAGACAAACCCTGACTTACCTCCGCAGAAAGCTATCCAGCAATCCCTCATCTCTTTTAGCATCCGCCGCCGAAGGCTCCCGAGCAAACCGATCCCTGTCGATAGAGAGGACTACGACAAGATGGCGCCACAACTAAACGGGCCACCGGCACAATATGTACTTATAATTATAACGTATTTTATGTTGGACTGTATTTTAATACAAATAATTGTAGTTTCGTATTAATAATCTAGAGATATTTCACATGTTATATTTTCCTAGATCTAGGGAATAAGAGAATTTTAATAGCTCGATAGGAATATTTTATATAAATATATAATACACGCACATCCCGGGTACTTCAAAAATGTCCTATAAAAGTTTATAATTATTATAGGATATTTTCGTTTATTTTTCTATTTCTTAACATTCAATAAATGATCCTGAGTTAAATTAAGTTGTAGAAATCCATAAAAGTAGAGTCTATTTTCTGATTTTTTGAAATTCAAAAAAATGACTAAAGTTGTTTTTACTAAAAGCTCCTCAATTGTGGTGCACTCTCCACACCAGGAGTACCCCTGAAGTGACGACTGGTAAACGACTTTACGGTACGAATATGTCATCATTACCGATATCTGTGTATAAAGCAAATTGGCACACCCAGCAATGGGTAATATGCAGTGATGATATATGTATTTATTTTTCAATTGTACAGGGAGGGAAGATATTTCAATATATACTCGGATAACCATTATCTCAAAGCCGGCGTTCAATCAACTTAAACTTACGGTGAAGTTGTTTGACTAATGTTACTTGGGAACTACAAACTTAGCGTTCAGTAATTAGTAATGCACACCAAAGTTATGCAGCTGGGAACGTCCATTATTAATTAACTGACCAATTGGTGCAACTTTCACCCTAATTGATTCGAATTATCTAACGCTATTACTGCATTCATAATGGCTCTGGGAACTAATTGTTTACGCGAAACCCGCGAAATTATGCCAAAATAATTTCAGCTAATTATATCAGCAGTAACTTTAACAAAAAAATGTTTTTAGCTCAGGCCCCCAAATGAAGTTTTGATAATACTTTAATGAACTGAAAAATATAGGTGTTTATAAAATAGGGGGTAAAACATCCTAAAAGTTATCCCAAACCAACGCGAAATATTCGCAGCGATAGCGAAACTTTCGCAATCCCAAACTGACGTCGATTACAGCGACAAATAACAGTGCCTCACAAACTGTAGCGATTTATTTACTTCGTTGCATGCATGGTTGTTGTCACCGTCACTTGTTATTCGCTAATGATTTCATTATGACATTTACAGAAAAATAGATAGAAATGGTAACAAAATACTCAATTTGTGTTCGTCTTTGTAATGTAACTATAAAACCGTCGAAATTGTAGCATCATTGTATGAAATTCTTCGAAATCCTTATTGTTTGATTTTATGAATGAATCCAATATTATTCTGTCTGCTGATAGATTAATTAATAGGTATATGATTTAAAGCGGTATACAAATAGAAATATGGCATTGTCTTCCTCGTCTGAAGTTTATACGGCTAATGCAATCAATAATAAAGTGCCTTTTCATCATCTGTTGCGGAGTACATCGCAAATCCTAACCCAGAACTGAAGCTTTGGTGTGAATACACATGCGAATTTCGTTTCCGCCATGGTTTGTAAGAGCCTTAATATACTCAGCTCCGGAAACAAATCGTTACAGATTTAAACACTTTTTACCTCTCGCTGAGAGAGGTATTGGATTCATACTCAAAAGCGTATATCCAGATTTCAGAGAATAAGCACGTTTTAAGGTTCCTAAAATTCGATTATAACATTTTTACGATGATGCCTGTGTGTGTGTTAGAGTACGATTTCTCAAATTCTATAAGACTAAAGACCTGTGTAACTACGGATTCCTCAATCTAACAGTAATCGGAAGGGTTGAACAGGTTCTGGTAACAATTGAACAACCGGAAACAGTAGTTTCTAAAAAAAATTATAAATATATTTTTTTAAATTACTAAAATAATAAAGATAATCTGACACATTTGAAATTTTTATTATATCTCCTATAGGTTTATAAATATAGTATATAATAATATATAATAATCTGTTGTAATAAATCTCGTTGCCCAAAGAACTCCATGGAAACCAGTTGAGCTATTTAAATGTTTGTAATTGACAGATAAATGCAAAATGTCAGTGTCAAACATCAGCAGTTGCACTAACATTACAAACGAAAGAGTATTTAAATTCTAAACTTTTTCTTTATGTAATTGAGTATATTAGTTTTTTTTCTTGTCTTGGTATGACTGACACATCCCCAAATATTGCATCTCATTTTTCGAACTGTAATAATATGTTTTTAAAACCTAATAAAAATATATTGCTGTTTAAAAGACAGACGGAGAACAAAAAAACTTACATTAAAAAAAAAACAACTTTCGTTACAATGTAGCCAAGCTTTAACGGAAATTGCTGAAGTAATCAACAATATAAACTCTTCTCTATTGATTGGCAAACAACGCAAACTAATAACGCAGTATTTGATTTTAATTATACGCAAATTAGACACTGAATATTCATATCCAAATGCCATGCAAAGACATAATAAGTCCTTTAAATGTATCAGCTTGTCACATTTGAATTAACCTTTTTGCACCACGTTTTGTAAGTACGTGGATTATGCATATTTTATATATTTTATTTTTCATAGACATTTGAAAAGACGAAAAGATCAAACGATTGTATAAGTAATTCAGTTAAATATGTGAGGTAGAACCTTTTATATGTAATGATCCACAAGGAATTTAAAATATTCGTTTGAATCTGAATTCTATCGAAGGTTGCGTTTGGTTATTTTTATTGTGACTTTTCCAGAAGAGGATTCTACTCGTAGTAGAATTCCAAACATAATTTAAAATTACGAGCAGTAAATGCATTTGATGTTTGTAAAAAGAGCAAGTCGCCTTAGACACGCCTCTAAACAAAAGAATGTTTACTTTTAAATAAAGTATGAGAAAAGACAGCATGCGGTGAGAAAGGCATCGCGTCGTGCATTTACGAGCAAGTGGCAACTATAATATGTAAATTCCTAAACATCAGATCCAGCAGATTTCGTTGAAACCGTAAATTTTCTCAGTGGGATTGCATTATTCATTCACGGAAGAGCAAAACGCGTATTGGATTTGTTCCGCTTCAGCGTTCGAATCGGGAAAATTTTAGGCTTTCGGTCATAAAATCGTTAGCTCGGAACATGAACAGAACACGCTGCTTTTTCAGGATTTCACGTCTTTTCACTCAAAACCTACAACCACGGTAATGCGATAACACTTTATTACCTCTCCATTTTATGTTAATCATTTCACATATTATCCCTAAGAACCCTTATGAATTAAAAACAGTTCTTTCGATTTTACAATGTAAAAGGCATATAATAATGAACAGGAATAAATGTTGCTTACTGGTGACCCTACACTTTTGAATCGTTCATTACGTTCAGATGGATCTCAACCATAAGCGCAAAACATTTGTCAGAATTTGCGATTTTATCTATCGAAAGCAATTTATCGAAAACCGTGGATCTTTCTGACAAAAAGTTCCACTGAAATTATTCCTTTCGTTATGTTTTGTGTTTATTTAAATTTTTCTTTCTAAATTGTAAATGATTTTATTTTTACAATACGAGGGTAGGGCTAGTTGGCTTCCTTGTGGTGTACCCTGGCTAACGCTAAATGAACTAGAATAAGTCGGAGACCAGACATTCGCTAAAATCATATAACACAAAAGAAAGAGAATTTCATGCTGAATTCATATTTTAAAACCGTGTTGTTCTATTTTTAACCATGTAAAAGTGGTGAATGAAAAAAGACGATGATGTCTATATGTATGTGTGTGTGTGTCTGTGTGTGTGTGACGAAAGTTTCGGATCCCATAACTAATACCACGATTCAAAAAATTATATATTTTTTATATTCATCAAGTTTACATCCAGAAGAAGAGATGATTAGATTTTGGTTATAATTGGTCAACCGGAAGTACCTTCATTTGAAGATTTTAACATTTAAATATCATTTATTGATATTTAACTTTATTATAACTTAAAGAACATATTATTCTCTATACGATTTGATTGCATTTTATACTTCATATTCAACAGATATAGAGTTAAAGAATTATAAAGATATTAAATTTGATAAATCAGTCAGCTATGCTAATCATGGAAACTGCTAATATATTCAGATAATTCAAATTGACAGATGTCAGAAGACACGGAAAGATACGGTAAGGAAACAATAAGGGAAACATTTTTAAACTATACTCTATACTTCCATTATCGTCTTGTTATATTTTTGAAAGTTTAATTGAAGCTGACAAACAATCTACAATACTTCCTAAAGGGTGTAATACACACCACTATAATACTCGAAATGCTGGAGAAATTAGAACAAATAAATATGGAGTTAAAATATCTGAAAAAAAATCACTTACCTACATCCGTATAATTACTGGGATTAAAATATATTAAATCCAAAGTCAAAATACTTCTCTACATGCACTGTTTTTTCTCTGTTGACGAGTACTGCTTCGCATTCCAAATAATGGTCACATATCAGTAATGTAAAACTATTTCTTATCCCCTTAGTGTTTAGAAACAACCCTTAATGTCAATATTTCAATAAATAAATTGTTTCTATTTGATAAAGAAATCTAACTTATTACAAGTGTATATTGAAACGTCGGTTTTGTAAGAATGTCGTATGACTAAGATTTTGAGTATTTGTTAACACATAAAATGTAACAGTCTTCATCACTTTAGGGATAATCTGCAAGTGAAAATAATATATAATAATATTTCAGGGGAACAGGTATCTAAAACTAATAAAACGTTGAAATATTCTATCGTGACGGCTGGCTATTATTGGCCCAGAGTTATCCTAAAAAGGTTACTGACAAAATGAAACCTATGTAAAATCATTGCTGGATTAATAAGCAATACAAGAAATATCATTTCGTTAAATATTTCAGGGGAACAGGTATCTAAAACTAATAAAACGTTGAAATATTCTATTGTGACGGCTGGCTATTATTGGCCCAGAGTTATCCTAAAAAGGTTACTGACAAAATGAAACCTATGTAAAATCATTGCTGGATTAATAAGCAATACAAGAAATATCATTTCGTTAAATATTTCAGGGGAACAGGTATCTAAAACTAATAAAACGTTGAAATATTCTATCGTGACGGCTGGCTATTATTGGCCCAGAGTTATCCTAAAAAGGTTACTGACAAAATGAAACCTATGTAAAATCATTGCTGGATTAATAAGCAATACAAGAAATATCATTTCGTTAAATATTTCAGGGGAACAGGTATCTAAAACTAATAAAACGTTGAAATATTCTATCGTGACGGCTGGCTATTATTGGCCCAGAGTTATCCTAAAAAGGTTACTGACAAAATGAAACCTATGTAAAATCATTGCTGGATTAATAAGCAATACAAGAAATATCATTTCGTTAAATATTTCAGGGGAACAGGTATCTAAAACTAATAAAACGTTGAAATATTCTATCGTGACGGCTGGCTATTATTGGCCCAGAGTTATCCTAAAAAGGTTACTGACAAAATGAAACCTATGTAAAATCATTGCTGGATTAATAAGCAATACAAGAAATATCATTTCGTTAAATATTTCAGGGGAACAGGTATCTAAAACTAATAAAACGTTGAAATATTCTATCGTGACGGCTGGCTATTATTGGCCCAGAGTTATCCTAAAAAGGTTACTGACAAAATGAAACCTATGTAAAATCATTGCTGGATTAATAAGCAATACAAGAAATATCATTTCGTTAAATATTTCAGGGGAACAGGTATCTAAAACTAATAAAACGTTGAAATATTCTATCGTGACGGCTGGCTATTATTGGCCCAGAGTTATCCTAAAAAGGTTACTGACAAAATGAAACCTATGTAAAATCATTGCTGGATTAATAAGCAATACAAGAAATATCATTTCGTTAAATATTTCAGGGGAACAGGTATCTAAAACTAATAAAACGTTGAAATATTCTATCGTGACGGCTGGCTATTATTGGCCCAGAGTTATCCTAAAAAGGTTACTGACAAAATGAAACCTATGTAAAATCATTGCTGGATTAATAAGCAATACAAGAAATATCATTTCGTTAAATATTTCAGGGGAACAGGTATCTAAAACTAATAAAACGTTGAAATATTCTATTGTGACGGCTGGCTATTATTGGCCCAGAGTTATCCTAAAAAGGTTACTGACAAAATGAAACCTATGTAAAATCATTGCTGGATTAATAAGCAATACAAGAAATATCATTTCGTTAAATATTTCAGGGGAACAGGTATCTAAAACTAATAAAACGTTGAAATATTCTATCGTGACGGCTGGCTATTATTGGCCCAGAGTTATCCTAAAAAGGTTACTGACAAAATGAAACCTATGTAAAATCATTGCTGGATTAATAAGCAATACAAGAAATATCATTTCGTTAAATATTTCAGGGGAACAGGTATCTAAAACTAATAAAACGTTGAAATATTCTATTGTGACGGCTGGCTATTATTGGCCCAGAGTTATCCTAAAAAGGTTACTGACAAAATGAAACCTATGTAAAATCATTGCTGGATTAATAAGCAATACAAGAAATATCATTTCGTTAAATATTTCAGGGGAACAGGTATCTAAAACTAATAAAACGTTGAAATATTCTATCGTGACGGCTGGCTATTATTGGCCCAGAGTTATCCTAAAAAGGTTACTGACAAAATGAAACCTATGTAAAATCATTGCTGGATTAATAAGCAATACAAGAAATATCATTTCGTTAAATATTTCAGGGGAACAGGTATCTAAAACTAATAAAACGTTGAAATATTCTATCGTGACGGCTGGCTATTATTGGCCCAGAGTTATCCTAAAAAGGTTACTGACAAAATGAAACCTATGTAAAATCATTGCTGGATTAATAAGCAATACAAGAAATATCATTTCGTTAAATATTTCAGGGGAACAGGTATCTAAAACTAATAAAACGTTGAAATATTCTATTGTGACGGCTGGCTATTATTGGCCCAGAGTTATCCTAAAAAGGTTACTGACAAAATGAAACCTATGTAAAATCATTGCTGGATTAATAAGCAATACAAGAAATATTATTTCGTTAAATATTTCAGGGGAACAGGTATCTAAAACTAATAAAACGTTGAAATATTCTATCGTGACGGCTGGCTATTATTGGCCCAGAGTTATCCTAAAAAGGTTACTGACAAAATGAAACCTATGTAAAATCATTGCTGGATTAATAAGCAATACAAGAAATATCATTTCGTTAAATATTTCAGGGGAACAGGTATCTAAAACTAATAAAACGTTGAAATATTCTATCGTGACGGCTGGCTATTATTGGCCCAGAGTTATCCTAAAAAGGTTACGGACAAAATGAAACCTATGTAAAATCATTGCTGGATTAATAAGCAATACAAGAAATATCATTTCGTTAAATATTTCAGGGGAACAGGTATCTAAAACTAATAAAACGTTGAAATATTCTATCGTGACGGCTGGCTATTATTGGCCCAGAGTTATCCTAAAAAGGTTACTGACAAAATGAAACCTATGTAAAATCATTGCTGGATTAATAAGCAATACAAGAAATATCATTTCGTTAAATATTTCAGGGGAACAGGTATCTAAAACTAATAAAACGTTGAAATATTCTATCGTGACGGCTGGCTATTATTGGCCCAGAGTTATCCTAAAAAGGTTACTGACAAAATGAAACCTATGTAAAATCATTGCTGGATTAATAAGCAATACAAGAAATATCATTTCGTTAAATATTTCAGGGGGAACAGGTATCTAAAACTAATAAAACGTTGAAATATTCTATCGTGACGGCTGGCTATTATTGGCCCAGAGTTATCCTAAAAAGGTTACTGACAAAATAAAACCTATGTAAAATCATTGCTGGATTAATAAGCAATACAAGAAATATCATTTCGTTAAATATTTCAGGGGAACAGGTATCTAAAACTAATAAAACGTTGAAATATTCTATCGTGACGGCTGGCTATTATTGGCCCAGAGTTATCCTAAAAAGGTTACTGACAAAATGAAACCTATGTAAAATCATTGCTGGATTAATAAGCAATACAAGAAATATCATTTCGTTAAATATTTCAGGGGAACAGGTATCTAAAACTAATAAAACGTTGAAATATTCTATTGTGACGGCTGGCTATTATTGGCCCAGAGTTATCCTAAAAAGGTTACTGACAAAATGAAACCTATGTAAAATCATTGCTGGATTAATAAGCAATACAAGAAATATCATTTCGTTAAATATTTCAGGGGAACAGGTATCTAAAACTAATAAAACGTTGAAATATTCTATCGTGACGGCTGGCTATTATTGGCCCAGAGTTATCCTAAAAAGGTTACTGACAAAATGAAACCTATGTAAAATCATTGCTGGATTAATAAGCAATACAAGAAATATCATTTCGTTAAATATTTCAGGGGAACAGGTATCTAAAACTAATAAAACGTTGAAATATTCTATTGTGACGGCTGGCTATTATTGGCCCAGAGTTATCCTAAAAAGGTTACTGACAAAATGAAACCTATGTAAAATCATTGCTGGATTAATAAGCAATACAAGAAATATCATTTCGATAAATATTTCAGGGGAACAGGTATCTAAAACTAATAAAACGTTGAAATATTCTATCGTGACGGCTGGCTATTATTGGCCCAGAGTTATCCTAAAAAGGTTACTGACAAAATGAAACCTATGTAAAATCATTGCTGGATTAATAAGCAATACAAGAAATATTATTTCGTTAAATATTTCAGGGGAACAGGTATCTAAAACTAATAAAACGTTGAAATATTCTATCGTGACGGCTGGCTATTATTGGCCCAGAGTTATCCTAAAAAGGTTACTGACAAAATGAAACCTATGTAAAATCATTGCTGGATTAATAAGCAATACAAGAAATATCATTTCGTTAAATATTTCAGGGGAACAGGTATCTAAAACTAATAAAACGTTGAAATATTCTATCGTGACGGCTGGCTATTATTGGCCCAGAGTTATCCTAAAAAGGTTACGGACAAAATGAAACCTATGTAAAATCATTGCTGGATTAATAAGCAATACAAGAAATATCATTTCGTTAAATATTTCAGGGGAACAGGTATCTAAAACTAATAAAACGTTGAAATATTCTATCGTGACGGCTGGCTATTATTGGCCCAGAGTTATCCTAAAAAGGTTACTGACAAAATGAAACCTATGTAAAATCATTGCTGGATTAATAAGCAATACAAGAAATATCATTTCGTTAAATATTTCAGGGGAACAGGTATCTAAAACTAATAAAACGTTGAAATATTCTATCGTGACGGCTAGCTATTATTGGCCCAGAGTTATCCTAAAAAGGTTACTGACAAAATGAAACCTATGTAAAATCATTGCTGGATTAATAAGCAAAACAAGAAATATCATTTCGTTAAATATTTCAGGGGAACAGGTATCTAAAACTAATAAAACGTTGAAATATTCTATCGTGACGGCTGGCTATTATTGGCCCAGAGTTATCCTAAAAAGGTTACTGACAAAATGAAACCTATGTAAAATCATTGCTGGATTAATAAGCAATAAAAGAAATATCATTTCGTTAAATATTTCAGGGGAACAGGTATCTAAAACTAATAAAACGTTGAAATATTCTATCGTGACGGCTGGCTATTATTGGCCCAGAGTTATCCTAAAAAGGTTACTGACAAAATGAAACCTATGTAAAATCATTGCTGGATTAATAAGCAATACAAGAAATATCATTTCGTTAAATATTTCAGGGGAACAGGTATCTAAAACTAATAAAACGTTGAAATATTCTATTGTGACGGCTGGCTATTATTGGCCCAGAGTTATCCTAAAAAGGTTACTGACAAAATGAAACCTATGTAAAATCATTGCTGGATTAATAAGCAATACAAGAAATATCATTTCGTTAAATATTTCAGGGGAACAGGTATCTAAAACTAATAAAACGTTGAAATATTCTATCGTGACGGCTGGCTATTATTGGCCCAGAGTTATCCTAAAAAGGTTACTGACAAAATGAAACCTATGTAAAATCATTGCTGGATTAATAAGCAATACAAGAAATATCATTTCGTTAAATATTTCAGGGGAACAGGTATCTAAAACTAATAAAACGTTGAAATATTCTATTGTGACGGCTGGCTATTATTGGCCCAGAGTTATCCTAAAAAGGTTACTGACAAAATGAAACCTATGTAAAATCATTGCTGGATTAATAAGCAATACAAGAAATATCATTTCGTTAAATATTTCAGGGGAACAGGTATCTAAAACTAATAAAACGTTGAAATATTCTATCGTGACGGCTGGCTATTATTGGCCCAGAGTTATCCTAAAAAGGTTACTGACAAAATGAAACCTATGTAAAATCATTGCTGGATTAATAAGCAATACAAGAAATATCATTTCGTTAAATATTTCAGGGGAACAGGTATCTAAAACTAATAAAACGTTGAAATATTCTATCGTGACGGCTGGCTATTATTGGCCCAGAGTTATCCTAAAAAGGTTACTGACAAAATGAAACCTATGTAAAATCATTGCTGGATTAATAAGCAATACAAGAAATATCATTTCGTTAAATATTTCAGGGGAACAGGTAACTAAAACTAATAAAACGTTGAAATATTCTATCGTGACGGCTGGCTATTATTGGCCCAGAGTTATCCTAAAAAGGTTACTGACAAAATGAAACCTATGTAAAATCATTGCTGGATTAATAAGCAATACAAGAAATATCATTTCGTTAAATATTTCAGGGGAACAGGTATCTAAAACTAATAAAACGTTGAAATATTCTATCGTGACGGCTGGCTATTATTGGCCCAGAGTTATCCTAAAAAGGTTACTGACAAAATGAAACCTATGTAAAATCATTGCTGGATTAATAAGCAATACAAGAAATATCATTTCGTTAAATATTTCAGGGGAACAGGTATCTAAAACTAATAAAACGTTGAAATATTCTATTGTGACGGCTGGCTATTATTGGCCCAGAGTTATCCTAAAACGGTTACTGACAAAATGAAACCTATGTAAAATCATTGCTGGATTAATAAGCAATACAAGAAATATCATTTCGTTAATTATTTCAGGGGAACAGGTATCTAAAACTAATAAAACGTTGAAATATTCTATCGTGACGGCTGGCTATTATTGGCCCAGAGTTATCCTAAAAAGGTTACTGACAAAATGAAACCTATGTAAAATCATTGCTGGATTAATAAGCAATACAAGAAATATCATTTCGTTAAATATTTCAGGGGAACAGGTATCTAAAACTAATAAAACGTTGAAATATTCTATTGTGACGGCTGGCTATTATTGGCCCAGAGTTATCCTAAAAAGGTTACTGACAAAATGAAACCTATGTAAAATCATTGCTGGATTAATAAGCAATACAAGAAATATCATTTCGTTAAATATTTCAGGGGAACAGGTATCTAAAACTAATAAAACGTTGAAATATTCTATCGTGACGGCTGGCTATTATTGGCCCAGAGTTATCCTAAAAAGGTTACTGACAAAATGAAACCTATGTAAAATCATTGCTGGATTAATAAGCAATACAAGAAATATCATTTCGTTAAATATTTCAGGGGAACAGGTATCTAAAACTAATAAAACGTTGAAATATTCTATCGTGACGGCTGGCTATTATTGGCCCAGAGTTATCCTAAAAAGGTTACTGACAAAATCAAACCTATGTAAAATCATTGCTGGATTAATAAGCAATACAAGAAATATCATTTCGTTAAATATTTCAGGGGAACAGGTATCTAAAACTAATAAAACGTTGAAATATTCTATCGTGACGGCTGGCTATTATTGGCCCAGAGTTATCCTAAAAAGGTTACGGACAAAATGAAACCTATGTAAAATCATTGCTGGATTAATAAGCAATACAAGAAATATCATTTCGTTAAATATTTCAGGGGAACAGGTATCTAAAACTAATAAAACGTTGAAATATTCTATCGTGACGGCTGGCTATTATTGGCCCAGAGTTATCCTAAAAAGGTTACTGACAAAATGAAACCTATGTAAAATCATTGCTGGATTAATAAGCAATACAAGAAATATCATTTCGTTAAATATTTCAGGGGAACAGGTATCTAAAACTACTAAAACGTTGAAATATTCTATCGTGACGGCTGGCTATTATTGGCCCAGAGTTATCCTAAAAAGGTTACAGACAAAATGAAACCTATGTAAAATCATTGCTGGATTAATAAGCAATACAAGAAATATCATTTCGTTAAATATTTCAGGGGAACAGGTATCTAAAACTAATAAAACGTTGAAATATTCTATCGTGACGGCTGGCTATTATTGGCCCAGAGTTATCCTAAAAAGGTTACTGACAAAATGAAACCTATGTAAAATCATTGCTGGATTAATAAGCAATACAAGAAATATCATTTCGTTAAATATTTCAGGGGAACAGGTATCTAAAACTAATAAAACGTTGAAATATTCTATCGTGACGGCTGGCTATTATTGGCCCAGAGTTATCCTAAAAAGGTTACTGACAAAATAAAACCTATGTAAAATCATTGCTGGATTAATAAGCAATACAAGAAATATCATTTCGTTAAATATTTCAGGGGAACAGGTATCTAAAACTAATAAAACGTTGGAATATTCTATCGTGACGGCTGGCTATTATTGGCCCAGAGTTATCCTAAAAAGGTTACTGACAAAATGAAACCTATGTAAAATCATTGCTGGATTAATAAGCAATACAAGAAATATCATTTCGTTAAATATTTCAGGGGAACAGGTATCTAAAACTAATAAAACGTTGAAATATTCTATTGTGACGGCTGGCTATTATTGGCCCAGAGTTATCCTAAAAAGGTTACTGACAAAATGAAACCTATGTAAAATCATTGCTGGATTAATAAGCAATACAAGAAATATCATTTCGTTAAATATTTCAGGGGAACAGGTATCTAAAACTAATAAAACGTTGAAATATTCTATCGTGACGGCTGGCTATTATTGGCCCAGAGTTATCCTAAAAAGGTTACTGACAAAATGAAACCTATGTAAAATCATTGCTGGATTAATAAGCAATACAAGAAATATCATTTCGTTAAATATTTCAGGGGAACAGGTATCTAAAACTAATAAAACGTTGAAATATTCTATTGTGACGGCTGGCTATTATTGGCCCAGAGTTATCCTAAAAAGGTTACTGACAAAATGAAACCTATGTAAAATCATTGCTGGATTAATAAGCAATACAAGAAATATCATTTCGTTAAATATTTCAGGGGAACAGGTATCTAAAACTAATAAAACGTTGAAATATTCTATCGTGACGGCTGGCTATTATTGGCCCAGAGTTATCCTAAAAAGGTTACTGACAAAATGAAACCTATGTAAAATCATTGCTGGATTAATAAGCAATACAAGAAATATCATTTCGTTAAATATTTCAGGGGAACAGGTATCTAAAACTAATAAAACGTTGAAATATTCTATTGTGACGGCTGGCTATTATTGGCCCAGAGTTATCCTAAAAAGGTTACTGACAAAATGAAACCTATGTAAAATCATTGCTGGATTAATAAGCAATACAAGAAATATCATTTCGTTAAATATTTCAGGGGAACAGGTATCTAAAACTAATAAAACGTTGAAATATTCTATCGTGACGGCTGGCTATTATTGGCCCAGAGTTATCCTAAAAAGGTTACTGACAAAATGAAACCTATGTAAAATCATTGCTGGATTAATAAGCAATACAAGAAATATCATTTCGTTAAATATTTCAGGGGAACAGGTATCTAAAACTAATAAAACGTTGAAATATTCTATTGTGACGGCTGGCTATTATTGGCCCAGAGTTATCCTAAAAAGGTTACTGACAAAATGAAACCTATGTAAAATCATTGCTGGATTAATAAGCAATACAAGAAATATCATTTCGTTAAATATTTCAGGGGAACAGGTATCTAAAACTAATAAAACGTTGAAATATTCTATCGTGACGGCTGGCTATTATTGGCCCAGAGTTATCCTAAAAAGGTTACTGACAAAATGAAACCTATGTAAAATCATTGCTGGATTAATAAGCAATACAAGAAATATCATTTCGTTAAATATTTCAGGGGAACAGGTATCTAAAACTAATAAAACGTTGAAATATTCTATTGTGACGGCTGGCTATTATTGGCCCAGAGTTATCCTAAAAAGGTTACTGACAAAATGAAACCTATGTAAAATCATTGCTGGATTAATAAGCAATACAAGAAATATCATTTCGTTAAATATTTCAGGGGAACAGGTATCTAAAACTAATAAAACGTTGAAATATTCTATCGTGACGGCTGGCTATTATTGGCCCAGAGTTATCCTAAAAAGGTTACTGACAAAATGAAACCTATGTAAAATCATTGCTGGATTAATAAGCAATACAAGAAATATCATTTCGTTAAATATTTCAGGGGAACAGGTATCTAAAACTAATAAAACGTTGAAATATTCTATCGTGACGGCTGGCTATTATTGGCCCAGAGTTATCCTAAAAAGGTTACTGACAAAATGAAACCTATGTAAAATCATTGCTGGATTAATAAGCAATACAAGAAATATCATTTCGTTAAATATTTCAGGGGAACAGGTATCTAAAACTAATAAAACGTTGAAATATTCTATTGTGACGGCTGGCTATTATTGGCCCAGAGTTATCCTAAAAAGGTTACTGACAAAATGAAACCTATGTAAAATCATTGCTGGATTAATAAGCAATACAAGAAATATCATTTCGTTAAATATTTCAGGGGAACAGGTATCTAAAACTAATAAAACGTTGAAATATTCTATTGTGACGGCTGGCTATTATTGGCCCAGAGTTATCCTAAAAAGGTTACTGACAAAATGAAACCTATGTAAAATCATTGCTGGATTAATAAGCAATACAAGAAATATCATTTCGTTAAATATTTCAGGGGAACAGGTATCTAAAACTAATAAAACGTTGAAATATTCTATTGTGACGGCTGGCTATTATTGGCCCAGAGTTATCCTAAAAAGGTTACTGACAAAATGAAACCTATGTAAAATCATTGCTGGATTAATAAGCAATACAAGAAATATCATTTCGTTAAATATTTCAGGGGAACAGGTATCTAAAACTAATAAAACGTTGAAATATTCTATCGTGACGGCTGGCTATTATTGGCCCAGAGTTATCCTAAAAAGGTTACTGACAAAATGAAACCTATGTAAAATCATTGCTGGATTAATAAGCAATACAAGAAATATCATTTCGTTAAATATTTCAGGGGAACAGGTATCTAAAACTAATAAAACGTTGAAATATTCTATCGTGACGGCTGGCTATTATTGGCCCAGAGTTATCCTAAAAAGGTTACTGACAAAATGAAACCTATGTAAAATCATTTCTGGATTAATAAGCAATACAAGAAATATCATTTCGTTAAATATTTCAGGGGAACAGGTATCTAAAACTAATAAAACGTTGAAATATTCTATCGTGACGGCTGGCTATTATTGGCCCAGAGTTATCCTAAAAAGGTTACTGACAAAATGAAACCTATGTAAAATCATTGCTGGATTAATAAGCAATACAAGAAATATCATTTCGTTAAATATTTCAGGGGAACAGGTATCTAAAACTAATAAAACGTTGAAATATTCTATCGTGACGGCTGGCTATTATTGGCCCAGAGTTATCCTAAAAAGGTTACTGACAAAATGAAACCTATGTAAAATCATTGCTGGATTAATAAGCAATACAAGAAATATCATTTCGTTAAATATTTCAGGGGAACAGGTATCTAAAACTAATAAAACGTTGAAATATTCTATCGTGACGGCTGGCTATTATTGGCCCAGAGTTATCCTAAAAAGGTTACGGACAAAATGAAACCTATGTAAAATCATTGCTGGATTAATAAGCAATACAAGAAATATCATTTCGTTAAATATTTCAGGGGAACAGGTATCTAAAACTAATAAAACGTTGAAATATTCTATTGTGACGGCTGGCTATTATTGGCCCAGAGTTATCCTAAAAAGGTTACTGACAAAATGAAACCTATGTAAAATCATTGCTGGATTAATAAGCAATACAAGAAATATCATTTCGTTAAATATTTCAGGGCAACAGCTATCTAAAACTAATAAAACGTTGAAATATTCTATCGTGACGGCTGGCTATTATTGGCCCAGAGTTATCCTAAAAAGGTTACTGACAAAATGAAACCTATGTAAAATCATTGCTGGATTAATAAGCAATACAAGAAATATCATTTCGTTAAATATTTCAGGGGAACAGGTATCTAAAACTAATAAAACGTTGAAATATTCTATCGTGACGGCTGGCTATTATTGGCCCAGAGTTATCCTAAAAAGGTTACTGACAAAATGAAACCTATGTAAAATCATTGCTGGATTAATAAGCAATACAAGAAATATCATTTCGTTAAATATTTCAGGGGAACAGGTATCTAAAACTAATAAAACGTTGAAATATTCTATCGTGACGGCTGGCTATTATTGGCCCAGAGTTATCCTAAAAAGGTTACTGACAAAATGAAACCTATGTAAAATCATTGCTGGATTAATAAGCAATACAAGAAATATCATTTCGTTAAATATTTCAGGGGAACAGGTATCTAAAACTAATAAAACGTTGAAATATTCTATCGTGGCGGCTGGCTATTATTGGCCCAGAGTTATCCTAAAAAGGTTACTGACAAAATGAAACCTATGTAAAATCATTGCTGGATTAATAAGCAATACAAGAAATATCATTTCGTTAAATATTTCAGGGGAACAGGTATCTAAAACTAATAAAACGTTGAAATATTCTATCGTGACGGCTGGCTATTATTGGCCCAGAGTTATCCTAAAAAGGTTACTGACAAAATGAAACCTATGTAAAATCATTGCTGGATTAATAAGCAATACAAGAAATATCATTTCGTTAAATATTTCAGGGGAACAGGTATCTAAAACTAATAAAACGTTGAAATATTCTATTGTGACGGCTGGCTATTATTGGCCCAGAGTTATCCTAAAAAGGTTACTGACAAAATGAAACCTATGTAAAATCATTGCTGGATTAATAAGCAATACAAGAAATATCATTTCGTTAAATATTTCAGGGGAACAGGTATCTAAAACTAATTAAACGTTGAAATATTCTATCGTGACGGCTGGCTATTATTGGCCCAGAGTTATCCTAAAAAGGTTACTGACAAAATGAAACCTATGTAAAATCATTGCTGGATTAATAAGCAATACAAGAAATATCATTTCGTTAAATATTTCAGGGGAACAGGTATCTAAAACTAATAAAACGTTGAAATATTCTATCGTGACGGCTGGCTATTATTGGCCCAGAGTTATCCTAAAAAGGTTACTGACAAAATGAAACCTATGTAAAATCATTGCTGGATTAATAAGCAATACAAGAAATATCATTTCGTTAAATATTTCAGGGGAACAGGTATCTAAAACTAATAAAACGTTGAAATATTCTATCGTGACGGCTGGCTATTATTGGCCCAGAGTTATCCTAAAAAGGTTACTGACAAAATGAAACCTATGTAAAATCATTGCTGGATTAATAAGCAATACAAGAAATATCATTTCGTTAAATATTTCAGGGGAACAGGTATCTAAAACTAATAAAACGTTGAAATATTCTATCGTGACGGCTGGCTATTATTGGCCCAGAGTTATCCTAAAAAGTTACTGACAAAATGAAACCTATGTAAAATCATTGCTGGATTAATAAGCAATACAAGAAATATCATTTCGTTAAATATTTCAGGGGAACAGGTATCTAAAACTAATAAAACGTTGAAATATTCTATCGTGACGGCTGGCTATTATTGGCCCAGAGTTATCCTAAAAAGGTTACGGACAAAATGAAACCTATGTAAAATCATTGCTGGATTAATAAGCAATACAAGAAATATCATTTCGTTAAATATTTCAGGGGAACAGGTATCTAAAACTAATAAAACGTTGAAATATTCTACCGTGACGGCTGGCTATTATTGGCCCAGAGTTATCCTAAAAAGGTTACTGACAAAATGAAACCTATGTAAAATAATTGCTGGATTAATAAGCAATACAAGAAATATCATTTCGTTAAATATTTCAGGGGAACAGGTATCTAAAACTAATAAAACGTTGAAATATTCTATTGTGACGGCTGGCTATTATTGGCCCAGAGTTATCCTAAAAAGGTTACTGACAAAATGAAACCTATGTAAAATCATTGCTGGATTAATAAGCAATACAAGAAATATCATTTCGTTAAATATTTCAGGGGAACAGGTATCTAAAACTAATAAAACGTTGAAATATTCTATCGTGACGGTTGGCTATTATTGGCCCAGAGTTATCCTAAAAAGGTTACTGACAAAATGAAACCTATGTAAAATCATTGCTGGATTAATAAGCAATACAAGAAATATCATTTCGTTAAATATTTCAGGGGAACAGGTATCTAAAACTAATAAAACGTTGAAATATTCTATCGTGACGGCTGGCTATTATTGGCCCAGAGTTATCCTAAAAAGGTTACTGACAAAATGAAACCTATGTAAAATCATTGCTGGATTAATAAGCAATACAAGAAATATCATTTCGTTAAATATTTCAGGGGAACAGGTATCTAAAACTAATAAAACGTTGAAATATTCTATCGTGACGGCTGGCTATTATTGGCCCAGAGTTATCCTAAAAAGGTTACTGACAAAATGAAACCTATGTAAAATCATTGCTGGATTAATAAGCAATACAAGAAATATCATTTCGTTAAATATTTCAGGGGAACAGGTATCTAAAACTAATAAAACGTTGAAATATTCTATCGTGACGGCTGGCTATTATTGGCCCAGAGTTATCCTAAAAAGGTTACTGACAAAATGAAACCTATGTAAAATCATTGCTGGATTAATAAGCAATACAAGAAATATCATTTCGTTAAATATTTCAGGGGAACAGGTATCTAAAACTAATAAAACGTTGAAATATTCTATCGTGACGGCTGGCTATTATTGGCCCAGAGTTATCCTAAAAAGGTTACTGACAAAATGAAACCTATGTAAAATCATTGCTGGATTAATAAGCAATACAAGAAATATCATTTCGTTAAATATTTCAGGGGAACAGGTATCTAAAACTAATAAAACGTTGAAATATTCTATCGTGACGGCTGGCTATTATTGGCCCAGAGTTATCCTAAAAAGGTTACTGACAAAATGAAACCTATGTAAAATCATTGCTGGATTAATAAGCAATACAAGAAATATCATTTCGTTAAATATTTCAGGGGAACAGGTATCTAAAACTAATAAAACGTTGAAATATTCTATCGTGACGGCTGGCTATTATTGGCCCAGAGTTATCCTAAAAAGTTACTGACAAAATGAAACCTATGTAAAATCATTGCTGGATTAATAAGCAATACAAGAAATATCATTTCGTTAAATATTTCAGGGGAACAGGTATCTAAAACTAATAAAACGTTGAAATATTCTATCGTGACGGCTGGCTATTATTGGCCCAGAGTTATCCTAAAAAGGTTACGGACAAAATGAAACCTATGTAAAATCATTGCTGGATTAATAAGCAATACAAGAAATATCATTTCGTTAAATATTTCAGGGGAACAGGTATCTAAAACTAATAAAACGTTGAAATATTCTACCGTGACGGCTGGCTATTATTGGCCCAGAGTTATCCTAAAAAGGTTACTGACAAAATGAAACCTATGTAAAATAATTGCTGGATTAATAAGCAATACAAGAAATATCATTTCGTTAAATATTTCAGGGGAACAGGTATCTAAAACTAATAAAACGTTGAAATATTCTATTGTGACGGCTGGCTATTATTGGCCCAGAGTTATCCTAAAAAGGTTACTGACAAAATGAAACCTATGTAAAATCATTGCTGGATTAATAAGCAATACAAGAAATATCATTTCGTTAAATATTTCAGGGGAACAGGTATCTAAAACTAATAAAACGTTGAAATATTCTATCGTGACGGCTGGCTATTATTGGCCCAGAGTTATCCTAAAAAGGTTACTGACAAAATGAAACCTATGTAAAATCATTGCTGGATTAATAAGCAATACAAGAAATATCATTTCGTTAAATATTTCAGGGGAACAGGTATCTAAAACTAATAAAACGTTGAAATATTCTATCGTGACGGCTGGCTATTATTGGCCCAGAGTTATCCTAAAAAGGTTACTGACAAAATGAAACCTATGTAAAATCATTGCTGGATTAATAAGCAATACAAGAAATATCATTTCGTTAAATATTTCAGGGGAACAGGTATCTAAAACTAATAAAACGTTGAAATATTCTATCGTGACGGCTGGCTATTATTGGCCCAGAGTTATCCTAAAAAGGTTACTGACAAAATGAAACCTATGTAAAATCATTGCTGGATTAATAAGCAATACAAGAAATATCATTTCGTTAAATATTTCAGGGGAACAGGTATCTAAAACTAATAAAACGTTGAAATATTCTATCGTGACGGCTGGCTATTATTGGCCCAGAGTTATCCTAAAAAGGTTACTGACAAAATGAAACCTATGTAAAATCATTGCTGGATTAATAAGCAATACAAGAAATATCATTTCGTTAAATATTTCAGGGGAACAGGTATCTAAAACTAATAAAACGTTGAAATATTCTATCGTGACGGCTGGCTATTATTGGCCCAGAGTTATCCTAAAAAGGTTACTGACAAAATGAAACCTATGTAAAATCATTGCTGGATTAATAAGCAATACAAGAAATATCATTTCGTTAAATATTTCAGGGGAACAGGTATCTAAAACTAATAAAACGTTGAAATATTCTATCGTGACGGCTGGCTATTATTGGCCCAGAGTTATCCTAAAAAGGTTACTGACAAAATGAAACCTATGTAAAATCATTGCTGGATTAATAAGCAATACAAGAAATATCATTTCGTTAAATATTTCAGGGGAACAGGTATCTAAAACTAATAAAACGTTGAAATATTCTATTGTGACGGCTGGCTATTATTGGCCCAGAGTTATCCTAAAAAGGTTACTGACAAAATGAAACCTATGTAAAATCATTGCTGGATTAATAAGCAATACAAGAAATATCATTTCGTTAAATATTTCAGGGGAACAGGTATCTAAAACTAATAAAACGTTGAAATATTCTATCGTGACGGCTGGCTATTATTGGCCCAGAGTTATCCTAAAAAGGTTACTGACAAAATGAAACCTATGTAAAATCATTGCTGGATTAATAAGCAATACAAGAAATATCATTTCGTTAAATATTTCAGGGGAACAGGTATCTAAAACTAATAAAACGTTGAAATATTCTATTGTGACGGCTGGCTATTATTGGCCCAGAGTTATCCTAAAAAGGTTACTGACAAAATGAAACCTATGTAAAATCATTGCTGGATTAATAAGCAATACAAGAAATATCATTTCGTTAAATATTTCAGGGGAACAGGTATCTAAAACTAATAAAACGTTGAAATATTCTATCGTGACGGCTGGCTATTATTGGCCCAGAGTTATCCTAAAAAGGTTACTGACAAAATGAAACCTATGTAAAATCATTGCTGGATTAATAAGCAATACAAGAAATATCATTTCGTTAAATATTTCAGGGGAACAGGTATCTAAAACTAATAAAACGTTGAAATATTCTATCGTGACGGCTGGCTATTATTGGCCCAGAGTTATCCTAAAAAGGTTACTGACAAAATGAAACCTATGTAAAATCATTGCTGGATTAATAAGCAATACAAGAATTATCATTTCGTTAAATATTTCAGGGGAACAGGTATCTAAAACTAATAAAACGTTGAAATATTCTATCGTGACGGCTGGCTATTATTGGCCCAGAGTTATCCTAAAAAGGTTACTGACAAAATGAAACCTATGTAAAATCATTGCTGGATTAATAAGCAATACAAGAAATATCATTTCGTTAAATATTTCAGGGGAACAGGTATCTAAAACTAATAAAACGTTGAAATATTCTATCGTGACGGCTGGCTATTATTGGCCCAGAGTTATCCTAAAAAGGTTACTGACAAAATGAAACCTATGTAAAATCATTGCTGGATTAATAAGCAATACAAGAAATATCATTTCGTTAAATATTTCAGGGGAACAGGTATCTAAAACTAATAAAACGTTGAAATATTCTATCGTGACGGCTGGCTATTATTGGCCCAGAGTTATCCTAAAAAGGTTACGGACAAAATGAAACCTATGTAAAATCATTGCTGGATTAATATGCAATACAAGGAATATCATTTCGTTAAATATTTCAAGGGAACAGGTATCTAAAACTAATAAAACGTTGAAATATTCTATCGTGACGGCTGGCTATTATTGGCCCAGAGTTATTTTATGACAAAGTCCATCCTGATTTTTTCAAATGTATTAGCTTGCTATCGATTAAGAGGGCACGTGGGCAGTAAAATTTAGAAAATAAAGAATCGTACGAAAAGAATTGAATGGAAGCATGACTGTGTGACCTTTTTCTTCATCTTGCCTTCTCAATATATCAACCGTAACAGTGTAGGTTCGTTTCCGTCCAACTTCTTACAAAACTTTTTTGCGCGATCGGAACAAAAAACTAGACCATTTGTTTGGAAATTCCTCAATGTCCCTTGTCGCCAATATTATGCAGTAAAGCCAGGGAAGTATGCTTGACCTTAATGTTATTCGCACAAGACCACGTTTTAAATTTATCTGTGCACGTATTGTACACTAACGCCGGCTGTTGTTGAGAAAAATATGATTTGCCTGCATAATTTTCAGACTGTATATTGCTTTCCGTATATTGGAAGGTGCACACACAAAAATATTTTCAATCCTAAAGCTGGATTGAGATTTTGAAATAAATTTTGAGGGTTAAATATTTATGCAACATAAGGCACTTGCACGTGACGTTTCAATATGGCGGCTTACCACTGATTCTGGACAAACAAACCTTCAGTTAACATTGTGTCCAGGGCCGTGCGATGATATGGAGCAAAGGAGCAACCGCTCCAGGCACTTTTTATGCAAAAGGCGCCCACTAAATACATACATATACATTCATAAGAGGGCGTCCTAAAATTAAAGATACATAGGCTACCAAAAATGGAAAAAATATTTTCTAAAATTATAGGAGAGCGTAGGTATACATCCCACTTTTTTTCTAAATAGTCTCCGTTATTTTCATTCGCCTTCTGTAGGCGAGCACGAGATTTTTTATACTATAGTGTCGAACAAAGTTGCAGTCTACTTCCTTATCCAACGTTCCAGGTCTTCTTTTACCTTATATTCGTCTTTAATTATTTTCCTGTCAGATTATTTTGTAAATGAAGTAAGAGATAAAAATCAGATGGTACCAGATTGGGGATGTGTGGTAGATGGTCCATAATATCAATATCCCATCCTAAATATTCCAGTAAAGCTTTGGTGATTCACGCTGTTTGAGGCTTTGAGGACATGTGTTACGACGTTTCTTTAGGATTTTTCAGTAGTGATCCGCATTCACAGTAGACTCATACAGAAAACGTATAATTAGCCGGATTTCGCATCTGGCGGAAGAGTGAAGAAAATGCTTTATCGCAAACGGATGGTGTTGCCAAACTATTCGCCCTAGAAGGGACCTGCTGGACCACTCGTTTAAAAAAGGTGGATTCTCTCTAGACGAC
The DNA here is from genome assembly GCA_951394225.1 of Harpalus rufipes. Classification (NCBI taxonomy): domain Eukaryota; kingdom Metazoa; phylum Arthropoda; class Insecta; order Coleoptera; family Carabidae; genus Harpalus; species Harpalus rufipes. The sequence continues at coordinate 4,813,089 of OX596291.1, forward strand.
AGTGGTGCCAGCTTTTCGAAACAAAATTTCCCCAGGACACCAGTGCATTTGTATATTGAGATGATAAGTACATATATTATAATTGCTACGCTTCTTCTAATCACCCAGTTAAGCAGCTAGAGCCAGTTCGTCCGTCTTCTTTATTGATCCAAATAAATTAAAAATTCACTGTTTTATAAATATTTCTCTTAGGGCGCCATATTGAATATTACGTGTTCCAGGCGCCAAAATAACACCGCACAGCCCTGATTGTGTCTCACGACAAAATATCTCGTATGTTTCTATTGTTATTTTATAGCTGCAAGAAGCAAGAATAATGCGGACTTGAAATTCCAGGTTATAAATTGATATCCAAAGGATATTTCAGGCATGTTCCATGGGAACAAGCTCATCTCATGAACTTAAGCTTCCACACATCTTGCATAATGAAATGAATTCCGCATACATATGCAATTACTGGACTTAGAAAGTCTCAATGGATCATTTATTTAAGCCGCCGTTGATAACATGTTGTATTTGGTTACATTATCATAATTATTAAATGTAAATTATTACTTGTAGTGGACTAGACTAGTCCCAAATTTTATGTGTTTTGTCCAGTGATCATTTTTACTGATTCCACAGTCTGTTCTTCTGATAGAGGATGGAGTATTCAATATTAACAGGAATAGAATTCCATATTATGTAGTTCAAAACATCCGGGTCGAAGAACCAATGTTGATTTAAAAACACTTTTATTATAATGAATACATATAATAATCAATTTCAATCTTGCTTTTACAAAACATATTAATCTTGATGCTTTCTTTACTCTAACTCATTCTCTTGAATATAGGTCCACATCTGTACATCAACCAGTACCACAAATATCTCGCACCAAAAATTCCTAAATATCTTTATTTGTACTCTTGAACAGAGATGGCGTTTGATGTTAAATTTAAATATGTAAAAAACTAAATTAAATAAAAATAACACATATTGTAATGATTGCAAAGGTTACTTCTAATATTCGTAATTATGATAAAATATGTATATTTCACATGTAGGTTAAATTATAAAAGAAATTGTATTTGTATTAGTTTTGCTTTAGACTTACGAGAGGAGAGACGAACTATTATGCTAAATCAGCATAAATGAAAGAATGATGCTGAGAGTGAAACGATAGGAATTGGGTGTTGGTTCGTCATTCAGAAAATATATGTGGAGGCCAAAGTTTGAAATATTATGAAGTAATTTCTTGTGATATCATTTAAGCAAATAGTTGTAATTCCCGGGATAATTGAACTCACTGTAATTTGTTATTCTAATATGCTGTTGTAAATTGCTAGGTTCAATCGGGCGAACTGCAGAACTCCTCTCTCTGGACGATGTGCGGTCTTTTATACTCGAGATTTGGTACATCAGGAAAAATCTCGCGTATTTTTAAGAGGGGAGAAACTTTAAACTTTAACATATGACTGATGGCGCTGCTTTAACAAAAACTAATTTAATAGAAATTGTAATAATTTCAGGCAGTCACAGTTTGTCATAAAATACATTAAAAACATTAAACAGACATTATAAAATAATATTTTATAATAATAAGAATTGAGTAACACATGCTACTCAATTCACAACAGTGAATCATAACCTAGAAACAACTGACAATTCTAACGATCAGATAAATGTGTAACAAATCCTAGATACAACCAATAAACAGTATAACAACAATATATACAATGTACACGCTTCGTCTCATCTTTTTACAGTACACAGGTAAGTCAAACATACATTTATTTGCGAATCTCTGACTAGTTATTAATTTCAGCATGCTGTGATTCATTTACGATATTACATCGTTTAAGACTGACTACAATTGTTTCAAAACAACAATACTGAGACGAGGTACGTATCGTCACACAGTATGTTTATAAAACTTCTTAACGACGTGTTTTCAGTGCGTTCATAGACTCATAAAGACACCAAATCAAAGAATATATTATTTACTTACAATTTTATTTCATTTCGGAGATTTCCGAAAAAATCTGGAGCTTTTATTATAGATATCTAGAAATTATTATTTCTATTATAATCTAGAGATATTCTGGAGACTTTATACATACAAAATTGAGATATTTTGTTATGTTACCGTACTGTTAAATCAGTTCTTTATTTTACAAGAAAACCATTTTATGTACTTGTATTTATTCAGGTATTTAGAGTTTAAAATAAAAGTATGTAGTACCGGTGGTAATGATCATTAAAAATCTGGGAACTAACATTTGTTTACCCTATGACCTTAATTGCAGCTAAAATGCGTTTTTAACTGTACAACGCTAAATAAAAAGCAATGCATCAATGTCTTTTTCTTGTTTGAGGGTAATTTAATGTATCTCCTCTTTAAGAGTAATTGCAATGGCTCATCGAATCCTCTCCTTCGTTTCTATTATTTCCAGTTGAGCTGTTTTCAATTGACAGGCATCCATTTTAGAAAAATAAACAGTGCAAACAAACTCATCAATATAGAAAACAGCGGCATCCTTCTCCAGTAACATCTGGCATAAGTCAAGAAATGAGAAGCGAACAACTTGCAGCAATAACTCCGGAGTTCGTTGCTGGCTGCAGACCAAGATTGAGTGTTAGGACGCGACCAACAACACAAAGGAATTGAGCACGTGATCCAGGATAGTTTCATTATTGACAGAGTTAAGTGACTGAATGTCGGAACCGAACCCGATACGAACAAGGGTTAGCTGAGTTTCAAGTCCTTCCCTTGCTGGGATCTGAAACATGGAACTACTTCCAAGATGCTTTACCAAGCCAAATGAAACTGTTTCAACTCTGACGAATTTTTATAGAAAATGTTGTTTAACAATGATGGTTATCCTAACAATAATTGAACGAGAATTTGAAGTCGGCACAACAGTGAGCCCCGTGATCCTCTCTGTACGACAGCTTTTAGTTTGAAAGCTCGTGAGAACAGTGGCGGCTCGTGACATGTGTCGGAGAGGGAAAGGGAGGAGGAAGTGTTGAAATTGTTATAACAATTAAAAATAACCTATTGTACGTTACATGTACACTGTACTGCAATACGTATAACTCTGTGCCTCACGCCGTGGCCGCCACCGCAGTTACCTATCGTTTAGATAGTATATACAGATGGTCTGTGGTATAGCAGCAGCGGTGACGAATCATGTCGATCTTTCACGAAGGACAAGGGAGGGCAGCCTCCTATGTTAACTTAGACGCTGGTATATATGTGGCTTCATACACGTATCGTGTATGTAGCACGAGTGTGGAGCGTGCCTTTAAGAACTATGGCCGCTAGTATGAATGAAGAATAATCATGAAAGAAAAGGAGGCTTAGCCTCGCTTGCCTCCTCTGACGAACCGCTACAGCGTGAGAAGGGCCGCTGCCAGGGCCAGACTGGCTTTGTGGAGAATGTAGAAAATTCCACATGGGCCGGTTTGTATGTGAGCCGGTCCCATGATAATTTTTATGGTTCTTGTTATTTTACTACTACTTATCATTATTATATCTCAAGAATGTTGGGAAACTTCAAATAAAAAATAATAACTGTGAAGGTGTTGATTACAACAAAGAATATTTTGATTATAGCTTAGGAATATTGATTACAAGAATAAATTCGATATTTAAATACTAGCATTTTGCGAAGAATCAAATACTTAACAATTCTGAAATCTTAGGTGAAATAATTTTCTTTTTCTTTTTGCCGATATTGAAGGTCACTGATTTTTCTGTTAAACAATTAATTTTCTTACATTCCTAAATTAATATAGCACCAGAACAGTAATGCCAATTTCTTTTGCCGGCCTAGGCATTATAAATGTTTCCGGACGATTTGGAGTTATTTAATACTATGCCGGACGGAGGCACAAAAAATATATTTTAGGTCATACAACTCGGTTGCAAATTATTTTAAACCATTGCGCAAAATCCGAACGACGTTGAAAACCACAGAACCACAAATGTGGATGTCACCATTAATGTTTCACTTTAACTACAGAGTAATATTATTACACACTATATTGACAATATTTGAATTGAAATGATTTTTCATATACTAATTATTGTAATCAAATGTAGCATTTAAATAATTTTGTAAAATTTGCCTTGAAAGTACATTAATCTATCTTTCTTTGTCAAATAAATAACGTCCTGTCATTTTCATTGTTTTAATCAAATTGATGCATTGTTGTCATCAATAATGGAATAAAGCTTTGTGCAAGTAATACCGTTAATTAAATAACAGAATAAACATCTAATTAAATTCGTCATGTATTCCATTTTGCCGTCTACTTTTATGAAATCAATAATTACAAAACAGAGTTGGAAATATACTTGGCATTCGTTTGAATAAATAATGATGTCTTCAATTCATTGCGACTGAAAATAAAAGCGTTTATGTAGTACAAAAGGGGAAAAGAAAGAAAGTATGTAAACTAGTGCTAATATATGGGGCGTTTTGTCTGTGAATGTACGTTACTTCCGGCAGTTTGCGCGACTAACAGGGGTGACTCTGTGCCACAATTTACCAATACACTTTCGAAGGAAAACGCCGCGGCGCAGAAATCCCGATAATATAAAAATGACACAGAGGATGGAATCGAGTAATACCGACAGCAAAACCAAAAAGTTGCTTATTGAATGTTAATTCTTTAAATAATAATATAAATTTTGTAGTACATTCGAAATCACAGTTTCGGAAAAAAATTATTGCCTTGTATCTAAAACTCTTTTAAAAAGACGCGATTTATGTCTCTAGATTTAGAGACAAAATCTCCAAATTAACCACTGTCACATTCAACAACGTGACTACTTATTTTATGCTAAATTAGATGATAACTTTTCGGTCAATGAATTATGGATTAGAAAAGAAATACCTTCGTTTGATGCAATGTACCAACGCTTTAAATACAAATAGTTTTCTCACCAGCTTGTGAAATAGAAATTGGAAATTCAATTTGAATTTAGACGCAAGATAAAATAATGTAAAGAAATTGAATAAGCATCGCGGACTGCTCTCCTCTGGGAAGAAACAGTAACAGTTCCATTGGCGGTCAGGTGAAAAATTTACGAGGCATTCCAGGGTTGCCGCAGAGCAACCGAGCGAATTTTATCATCCGCGAACCGTAGAAACCGATCGGCCGAGATCAACAACTGTCGAAATAAAATTACCTATACGTAGTCCTTTAGCATTATTAAATTTGGTATGCATGTATTTATATCTAGATAGGGAGTTTCGCAAGTGATCAAGCGGAAATATTTATACCCAAATTCACAAAGTGCGTATTTCGTTACAGAGTTACCATGCGAACGGAATACAAACGCATCACTTACGGGGAAATCGCTAGCAAATTTGTTTCCGAACGCGAAAACGAAATAGATCGTTTGAATTCAAACGATAAATGTTAACTAAACTGTCTGTAAAAAAAGCATTGACTAAGCAGCTACATTCAAAAGTCAATGTTGTTCTATATCTAAGGACAATATAGGCGGTTAGTACAAAGGTAGTCAGCGCCGACAGTGGACATAAATGACAACTTTGGGTGGTTTTGGTAACGTAAGAGCCCGGCTATACCAGGTGGTATCCCTGGCTAGACCGGCTACTTAGAGCAACTGGGTCGAGCCCTAAGTAGATTTGAGCAGCACAGTCGTACCGCCGATTGGGGTGTTTGAAATTCATCACTCTCCGATACCGCAAGTAGAGGAGTCCTTTTGTTTTTATCTTTTATTAGATATTTTCATTTAATTTTTACTTACCGCCGTCAGAGACTGTGCTATTGCCGTAGCGCGGGAGCACAGTGCCATAGTAGATTAAACACAGTGCGTCACAGTTTCACATATTTCATTATTTGTTTATTTATATATGGTGCATTTTAATTTTACATACGTTGGGAATAATAAACTGGTTGGTTAAGGATAACTACATGCTTTTCTGAGACAAACTCTGACCTACCTCCGCGGAGGCGCCCGAACAAACCGGACGTTTTTCATTTTGTTAGGTACAAATTTTGAAAATGAATGACTGTCAAGTATTAGGCAGCTTGGACATACCCCTACGTGCGGGAAATTAAGAAGGGCGTCAAAAATTGAAAACTAAATTATATTACTTATGTTAGTATTCATTTTCATTATTGTAATCTTGTAATTTATATCTTACGGGTTACGGACAAAATTTCAACGTTTGTTGTTATTAGGTACCCTGTTCCCCTGAATTATTTAATTAAATGATATTTTTTGTATTGCTTATTAATATAGCAATCATTTTACATATGATTCATTTTGTCCGTAACCTTTTTAGGATAACTCTGGGCCAATAATAGCCGTCAAGATATAAAATTTCAACGTTTGTTGTTATTAGGTACCCTGTTCCCCTGAATTATTTAATTAAATAATATTTTTTGTATTGCTTATTAATATAGCAATCATTTTACATATGATTCATTTTGTCCGTAACCTTTTTAGGATAACTCTGGGCCAATAATAGCCGTCAAGATATAAAATTTCAACGTTTGTTGTTATTAGGTACCCTGTTCCCCTGAATTATTTAATTAAATGATATTTTTTGTATTGCTTATTAATATAGCAATCATTTTACATATGATTCATTTTGTCCGTAACCTTTTTAGGATAACTCTGGGCCAATAATAGCCGTCAAGATATAAAATTTCAACGTTTGTTGTTATTAGGTACCCTGTTCCCCTGAATTATTTAATTAAATGATATTTTTTGTATTGCTTATTAATATAGCAATCATTTTACATATGATTCATTTTGTCCGTAACCTTTTTAGGATAACTCTGGGCCAATAATAGCCGTCAAGATATAAAATTTCAACGTTTGTTGTTATTAGGTACCCTGTTCCCCTGAATTATTTAATTAAATGATATTTTTTGTATTGCTTATTAATATAGCAATCATTTTACATATGATTCATTTTGTCCGTAACCTTTTTAGGATAACTCTGGGCCAATAATAGCCGTCAAGATATAAAATTTCAACGTTTGTTGTTATTAGGTACCCTGTTCCCCTGAATTATTTAATTAAATGATATTTTTTGTATTGCTTATTAATATAGCAATCATTTTACATATGATTCATTTTGTCCGTAACTTTTTAGGATAACTCTGGGCCAATAATAGCCGTCAAGATATAAAATTTCAACGTTTGTTGTTATTAGGTACCCTGTTCCCCTGAATTATTTAATTAAATGATATTTTTTGTATTGCTTATTAATATAGCAATCATTTTACATATGATTCATTTTGTCCGTAACCTTTTTAGGAGAACTCTGGGCCAATAATAGCCGTCAAGATATAAAATTTCAACGTTTGTTGTTATTAGGTACCCTGTTCCCCTGAATTATTTAATTAAATGATATTTTTTGTATTGCTTATTAATATAGCAATCATTTTACATATGATTCATTTTGTCCGTAACCTTTTTAGGATAACTCTGGGCCAATAATAGCCGTCAAGATATAATATTTCAACGTTTGTTGTTATTAGGTACCCTGTTCCCCTGAATTATTTAATTAAATGATCAAAATTTATTTATTGCAATCAATAACTTTATTGTTGTAATCAAATTATTCTTTCCATAAACTGAAGAGTTAGGAAATGAAACTTGTGTCTTAACATTTTAAAGATTACAAAAATATTAGAGTAAATAAATAAATATATTATCACGGCGTATTACCCATTGCTGGTTTTGCCAATCTGCTTAGTAGCCAGTTTCGGTAATGATGATGACATAACTGGAGATTCACAGATACATCCAAACATCTTTGAAAATTTATTTTTGAGTTTTTCTTAGTCATATTCGTATATGTATTTATGTGTTGTATACTCCCTCTTTTCGTACGATGTTATTGGATTTTATCACTACTACATTACTTTCTTACTCTTAGAAACAAATTAAAAAGTTCTACAAATAAAAAATTTGAATAAACTACCCCATTGTTTTTGTTGAAGTAGAAATGTCGGTAATATTAAATGTAACAACAATTTCATCTATCTAATGAATATTAATTTCCATCAAGTAAACCTTGCTCAGCTCTTTCCTTAAATTCATTTACTTTACACTACTCGACACGATACTAGGCCCTTGCGTGTTCCTCTTACTTTATCTAATATTAATTTAAATGGACATTTAATACATGTACGTACTTCAGCATGTAAATGAAATTTATGTAAATTTGCTTTACGCCACGCATGTATCTTTTTTCAGCTGATAAATCCACGTCGGAAATACGGAAATCTGTTTTGTACTTTCCGACTTTCAATTCGTCAGACATTGTGCTTTGAAACTCTAAATAGCTTGGAGGAAACTGTTCCGTGCCCTTTCCTTTCCTGGGGGCTTTACACGTTGTAAATTAGTAGATAACTGTTACCAACAATGATAAGTCTTTATTCCTTAATAAAAACGAATATATTAATGTTCTTTCTTTTCTGCGCCATAACAAAACTGTTACAACATCCAATGGGTTATTCGGGTGCGTTAACAGCCTAGTACAATTTATTTTTTAGGGTTGATGGCTATGAATGTCAAAAAATATCAAAAGCAAAATAAACGATTGTTAAGAATTCTATTTTTTTTATATAATTTTGGTAGGGTAATTATTTTACCTATAACTTATAACTAAAGCTCTACTAAAGCAAACAAATTTTAAAAAATGTTGTTCACTTCTATCTCCTTACAGTATGAGTTGTTTGCAAATAAGAGCATTTTATAAAAAGTTACAATTTATTACTGTCTTGAAAAGACGTCCCTTATGCTCAGGTGTCTTTGTGCGAAGCACAACTTGCCCGCCAGTACGCAGCAGAAAACATACTAACTTCCAAAACTGATTTTGTTGAGAGTGAATATGCATTAAGAAAATAGTTAATTTTCAAATATTTATTTCTGACGTCAGTTAAATATTTCATGATTTTATTTACCTGTACTCCTATAAAATAAATATGCTCATAAAAATATTGGGGGCGCAATGATCCTTTTATAGTCCTTACGATATATGATTTTCAATAACTTCCTACAAGTCTCTTTTCTTTCTCATACGATTATTCTCCCTGTGTTCAAATTCAAACACTGTAAACCGAAATAAAACTAGGAATAACGGGATTCGAACAGAGTGGAACAATTTCCGACATAAATTCCACGTATCGAAATAAAATATTTCACGAATAGAGCCTTCGTAAGGTGGATCTCGTCTGTGTTTATAGCTTGACACGAAACTGAAAACTAAAAGGTCGATAGGGGATAGGGTACCAGTGCCGTTCGTCACGTAGCTTGGCAATCACATGAACAACGCGTTCCGTTTGTTGGGGATATTTTCATGATAGGGAAGTTCATGTTGGCAATACTGATCGGCGTGGTAATTGGTTAGTAGCTTCACACCTTTGAAGAAAATGTAGAGGTTGCGTTTTAGATAGATATAAATATTGCAATTCAAGAATGAAGATGTATTTAATTAAGTTTATTGTGTTTGTTTATACACTAAGGACAAGACAAAAAACATCCAAACACTAATAGAAACAAATTTATGTACGATATAGTACTAATAGCAGACTCACAGAAATGAATGTAAAAATAAAAATCAGGATTGAAGAATAATAAAAATTACACAGTACGTCTAGTTTCACTAGGATACAACTTCTGAGTCAGCTTCTTATGAAGCCATCATCAGAAGTCGGCCAGCACAAGTAACCATAGACGCGTTTCGCACTTATTGGTGCTCTTCAGTATGGTGTAACCGGTGTTCTCTGCTCGATCCTCCACAGTGAGTGGACTCCTGTAGCAGAGACAATGACTCGTTGTGCTGGCGGCGATCATAAGATCATCTACGATGGTAAAAGGCCTGTAGAGGTAAGTTAATACCGGCAGAGGCCTCTACCGAGAATTAATTTGACTAAAATCATATCTAATCAAATAAATCATTATATGATGTTCTAGGTTTGAACCCAGTACCTATGGAACAAGAAGCAAGGACGTTACCATTGTGCTACGGTCGCTTATGACTTAATCATCCTTTTATGAGTGATAATAAGTATTATTTTAAAATTGCTAAAACATTTTCTTATTTCTCTTAATTATTATTTATTAATTTTAAACAATTTGTTATTGATATAATGCAATAAGTGTTCCCAAATAAGTGTGTTAATTTTTAAATCATACATTAAGGGGACGCTGGAATATAACATTGCACAAAGGCGCCTTATACCCATGGAACTACGCTCTGTAGATTATTTATCAGCCACCATGCTGACAGTGTTCGGGAATAATGATATGAAAATTCAATAACTATTATGTATTATCATAGTTCGTAAAGAGATAGAATGAAAAGTTTCATATTCCATTATCAATATATATCTAGACTTTGAAAAGAAATGTTTTTATTTCTCCCGCTAACGATATTTGAAGTAAGATTTACTAACGAAACAGTCAGAATACATAATGAGAACATTATTTATTGCAGCACTAGCCCAGTGCTGTTCTTCTTTTGGACGGAATTCATAATTTTTTACAACCTAAGTACATGTTGTTGGGCTTCCGCCATAAATTTTAAAAAGCATTTTAAAATAAGCAGTATGTTGTACTCGGAACCAGCGGTTTCCAGGTATGTCTGAAAGTTAAGTGAAAAGTAATAGGCGAAGTCTGCGAGAACAAAAATCTATACTTGTAATTATGCGATTTACATGCAGATTTTCATAAAATTACAAACAGGTAATTAGAAATTATCATAATAATTTCATAGTTAAATTCATACCATTTAATGTAGGTCTAATGGACATGATTAGCAATGAATTTCTTGGTATTTCTTGACTGTTGGTATGATGTTAAGGTTAAAGATAAATAATTGGAGTTGCAGTCTGGGTGAAAAATGTTTATTAAGATTTCATCTACTTAACATTTCGACGTTTCGATTCCAAATGAATCATCTTCTTCTGCCTAATCATTATCACTATAATTTACGGAGTGTTGTAAAAAATGATTGCTTAATAAACATGGTCCGCCCGTGTGCCTTACATCAAAAGCTTAACAATACAAAATAAGCAACACAAGTAAATAAACCTCACATAAAGTGAAAAACAGAGATTACAACCCTTCTCTCAACCCTATTCTACCCTGTGTTTCTATACAGGGTACAGAGGCATTGAACAAGCCTGGCAGGAACTGCCGGATACCCGGTAATGTTGAGTTGGACACTGCTGTTTCGTCCGTTGAGAAAACCAAATTTATCTCAATGCTGCAGATTTTTATGATTTTCATTTATGAGGACTGACATTTTGTAAACTTTACCAACCGACTCAAAACATAGACAGGCTGATACATTAACATGTATTTGGTATTATTTGATGCAGATTTTTTTTATTTTGCTATTGATACTACAATCATTGTCATTTGAAACGAGGAGCAACCGTCTGCGAAAAACGATTTTCCCTTGTTACGGGCTATGTTCTGCTTTCAAGTATTTACCCGTTTGTTTATGATCAACTGGTCAGGTCGTCGCATGCGAGTGCGATGAATGCCTGATAAATATATTAGGATTTTGACTACACAATTAACCGGCCGGTATACATCAGATCCAAACAAAATATGTGAAATCATAAAGCTGTAATGCGCACCGTCAATTGCCCCGGCAAATTTCTAATTTCATTTTCCGCAATCCTATTTCCCTGTCCTTCGAAGCGAAGGACGAAACAGCAGAGGGCATCTTGATCCACTCCGGCTGATCCCAGCGTCCACATCCGGGGTTCAGGAGTGCGTCGCGTCGCCTGCCGACGCGTGTGTGATGTATTGCGGCGCATTAGCGCGGTCACAGCCCAGAGCCGCGGCGCATAAATCAACCGCGGACTCTGTTCAGCGCTGCACACCGCAGCATCACACAACTGACACAACGCCGGTAGTTAATGTGTCGATAGGGTTGGGTAGGGAAACGTCACGCAAACGAATGAATGGTAAGATAAAGGAGAGAGTAATTGGCGGGTATAATGGCCAAATAAAAGAGTTTGAATAACAAAACGAATCAGAAATATATTGAGATCGTTACCGACTGAACATTTCTCTTATTGTAGTTACTTTGCTGATGATGAGCACTTTATTTATATTTCAATGCACAGGTTGGCAACACTGCGACTTGGACGATGCAACAACAGTGACATTTACGTCAGGTGTAGTAAAAGACTTGGGGAAGAACTATACCGTAATCTGTTTTTCATAAACGTCAGCAAGAAATTGAGCCTGCACATGTCTTGGGTATTGTGACTGTTGAAATTGAGGTCGTACATTAAGATCGAAACTTTACGTGGCAGAAACCCAACAGAAATCCACAGTGTTTTAAGTAAAGTTTGCGGTGACTTAACAGTGGACCGTGATGCAGTGTCTCGTTTGGCTAATCGTTGTCGTGGTGGTCATGTGAGCATAAACGATGATTCAAGACCAGGAACAGTGTGAAACTTGTGACAGATGCTCTTAAAGAAGATCGTCGTGTGACATATGAGGAAGTGTCTGAAACCACAGGGATTCCACCAACTGCCCATGGATAACGCGTATTATTCAAATTATACAACGAAAAAGAGATAAAGCTCTCTTAGATTATAAGAAACTTAAAACATTTAATTACGTATCAAAATTTTCTAAAGCTGTGTGAATAATACGATTCTGTATAGAATGGTAATATTCAATATTCATTCTTTTTGTAACTATGGTTACAATTGTTCTCATAGGAAAGCATCAAGCAGTCGCAGTGCAATTATTGAACTTTTTAAAATGGAAAACCCCAATGTGATATTGTAAAAATCCTCAATGTTCCTTACCAGATACTTTCTAAGACTGCGAAGTGATTCAAGGAGCTCGGATATAATGGTAACCGCTCAGGAAGAGGAAGAAAGCGAACTATAAGAATCCACAGGTACCGGACATGATTCATAAGAGAATTCAGCGAAAACCGAGAACTTCTATGAGATAAATATCAAAAGAGAATAGGTATTAATCGCGAAACTGTCCGATAATTGCAAAAATTGATTTTCAGCTGATATAAGCTGTGAAAAAGACAATATCTAACAAATAAAAATAAACAAATAAGATTAGAAAGATGTCGGTAATTGGAATGTCGCGCCCTTGCTGTGAGAAAATATTTTCAATTTAGCAGGCACATAATCATTAAACTACAACTCTCTTCCATTTACAGCGTCCAATGGAATTCCACAAGGTTCAGGTTTCCGCCCTTTTCTCTTCACTTTATTCATTACTGATATTGTTGACTGTATTAAACATTCTAACTTCTTACTATACGCTAATGACAAAAATATTTCGAGTAATAAACAATATTGATGACTGTGTAAAACTTCAACAAGACATCAAAAATCTCTTGACTTGGGCTATCTCCAATCATTTACTTTTCAATGTTAATAAGTGTAAGATAATGACCTACACCACAAAGAGGAACATAACTAATTTCAATTATCAAATGAATAACGTTGGTCTAGTTAGAGTTAATGAAATTAAGGATTTGGGAGTTAAAATTGTAGGCCAAAGGGCGGATGATAATAGATCGACCAGCTTTAAAGGATCATCTTCTAGTCCAGATTTGTGTTCTACCGAGACCGTTTTATTTTAAAATAAAACGTTAATAATGAGCAATGTAATTTCTTCAAAATATGAAGATGTAAAATTTTTGTGAAAAACCTATGCGTAGGTGTTTTTAATACACTGAACAATATGGAAAATAATATTAGTTTTCTAGGAAGCTATATTTTTCATCCTTATAAATAGGTAGGTAGTCTTTATAAACAATATTTCATGGAAAACGAAATTGAAAATATATTACTGAATACTGATATCGCATGGGTATAATCCAATATTCCAATAAGTGCATAAAATAAGAATATCAATAATAGTATTCGGAGAAGTTAAAATGCGTAGGTGTATAAATAGATAAAAATGACACACAGGACACCTATATAAAGGAAAAAAAGAAATAAAACACGGAAAGAGGAAAACAAAAATGACACAATGTACCGATTCATATTACCGTTGGATGTGAATCTAGGGTGTTATCAAATAAAATGAAGAGCAAAATAAAAGTGATCCAGAGAAGAAGATATATTAAACATTACAGAAATGAGATGGGTTAGTGTAATCCGAAATCAGAATATCGGAATCTGAATCTCTAGAAAGTGAGGATAAATAAAAAAGAAATAACAGACTAAGGGGGATCAAAAAAAAAGACAAAATAATAATATATGGAGAGCAAGGAGGTACAGAAAGAACAAGACGAAATGGGCAAAATTTTACAACTTACGAATTCACTATAAAACGAAAATAAAACTGATGATTTTATTCGGTAGTCATGACAACCAAAAATCTATAATTTCCACGTGTGTCTCTAGAATTCTACCACCGTACCACCGATTTTTAAGGTGAGAAATAATGAAACAAATAAAACCAAAAACACGAGCACTGGAACACCAATAGTCAAGATACAAAAATATGGACATTCAGAATGTGTCTTTGTTGATAATGTATTAAAAGGGTTTGAAAAGGCTTCATATGGAGTATTGTGTTGTAGGCTGTAAAACATGAACCTGACATAAGGAAGGGGAAGACTAAGTTGATTGAACATATTTTTTATACATGGAAGAAGTAGAAGGCGGAGTGGGATATTTGGCGTTTGGTTTTTCTTCTCCTTTAAACAATTACTCTCTTCATATCTTCGCAATATCCAGGCTGTTCCTCTTTTCAATTTAAAGCTACACCTGGAGTTCCGCAAGGCTCAAACTTAGGTATATTATTATTTTTAAATGTGCACAAATACAATTTTTACACAAAATAGTCAACAACAAAATAAACAACACTCACTAATTATGTCTTATTCCCTTTTATTTTCCTAGAAGGTCGTCACGTTTCAGTATGATTTTTTTTATTTGCCTAAAGCCTCAACTAACTCATTGTTAAACTCCCCGTTATAATCTATGTGATATATTTTCTGATTCTTATAAATCTTCCCAAAACCACTGTCTTCAGATTCTAGCTATTTCTTAAGATAGATTTTTCATATGATCCCATTCGGTCTAGTTTTGAAAGTATTATCTTATATTTTACTTCTATTTTCTGTGTTAACTTTGTACTCTGTATGTTCATCATAATTTTATATATTCTGTTTTTTTTCTATAGGTCTATAAAAGGGTCTCTTATCTGTTGACCTGTTCTTAAATAAATAAATGTTAACAGATATCAAGGTGGGAGAAAAATACGCTGGACAGATTCGTGTCGAAGCCGCACTTTCGCTAAGACCTATCCAAACCAAAGACAAATTTTATTATATTGTCCCTAGATTTTCGCGTAGTTTTCTAAATGCACAAAGTATTATTAGTACCGGAAAGAAAATGTGTGCCCCACCGCCGTGATCCAATTATGCCTGTATATATTTGCAATATGTGCGTATATCTCGTGGAATTCTCCATGTGCAACCATCGGCTCTTGGTCCCGTGACCAATATTGCTTGTGTGGTGTACGTAAGCTGTCAAAACAACTCACGCGGTTTCGGGCACACTGAGTCTGCGGTTGAACCCGCATGCTATTCTGACATAATCCGAGAACGACATGGGTAGTCGATGTCGCCAAAACACGCCACCGTGCGAATGTAATGGGATTATACGTACACATTTGCAAACTTTTCGCTTTGTTCAACAAACTATACCCTAACGTCAATTACACCAAGAACTACTAGGTTTCAACTTACTCTAATTATTCATTGCAAGGAAAGTGACAAAGAAATATTTTCAACAATTATAACAAACATGAAAGTAATTTGTAATGTTTTTATTGTTGCAATCAAATTTTAATTGTTGCTGCTATAAGGAAAACCGAAACCACAAACGTATTTATTATTGTAATTAATGTTTTCATTTATGTAATCAATTAGTGATTGATTGAAATCAAATGTAATTGAGCACCTGCATTTTAGTTTTTAGAATATTTGTTTCTATGAACGTCTAATATAATTGTTAGACCACATTTAATTACAAGGAATATTGTTTTGTTTTTTATTGGCTTTAATAAAATGTCTTCTTATGTAAAAAGCTCATCTGTCCTACCTCCTAACCACCGCCGCTCTGTAGGTAAAAGGAGCCTTTGGGCAAAGTTATATTTCAGCCCCCCCCCCCCTAAAGTACATATAATTTACAAATTAATACATGCTTTAAAGGTTAAATTACACGTTTAAATTTATTCTATGAAGAAATTTTGTGCTACTCTTCCAATTTTTCCAGATGTTTCCAATTAATTGTCGGAATTAACAGTATTTCTGAAGGGTATGTGTAATATACCTATAATTTAAAATATTTAACTATTAATACAATACACTGACATTTGTCTGTCAATTTAAATATTTTAATTTTTCCACTGGTTTCCACGGACTCTCATACAGCCAAAATAATGTATTTTGCAAAGTTTTACTCCATTATGTGTTACGGTATAATTTTCTGGGGTGGCTGTCAAACTGCTACTAGAGTATTCACCCTACAAAAACTTGTAATCCGAAATATTTATCTTTTACCTTTTCGGTCATCTTGCAGGCAAATATTTATTAAAGAAAAATTACTAACTTTAACTTCCCTATATATCTATTATACTGTTTTACATATAAGAGACCAATTACACACACTGCCGACCCCGACATCAGTACAACACTCGAGGCAAAAATAATATTCTAGTACCTAAGGTGAATTTAAATAAATCAAAATATAATCCTTTCATTATGGGTTAAAAAATTTATAACCATCTACCACTGAAGGATATTAATGATAACAAAAAATTCAAAAATCATTTCAAGCAATATTTAATAAATAAAGGTTTCTATACCATCGACGAATTTCTCAATAACATAAGATAAAATGACTCTGTTTAATTTTTGTTGTATTCTTTGTAATTTTTTATTGTAACTTTGACTATTCCGATACTATTGTATTTGTAGTCCCCGGAAAATAAATTATTATTATTATTATTATTATTATTATTATTATTATTATTATTATTATTATTATTATTATTATTATTATTATTATTATTATTATTATTTCAGCTATAAGATTTATTACAACAGATTATTTTATATATTATATTTCTTTATTTATATGGGGAGATACGGGGTATTTTCAAAATTAGTAAAAAACAAGTTTTAGCCTGTTACTAAAAAACAAAGGACAATTGAAAATTTCTAGGGCGACTATCAATTTTGTCTCAAAAAAATGACTTAGGAATGTTCAAACGATTTTGTTCTACGGAGCAAATTCAATGCATTACGTTTGATAATATTGAAGGTGTCCCATTTGTTTAGCCGGTCAATGTAGTAATTTTTCCTTAACAAATAAAAGCGATTTGCAAAAAAACATATTATTTATTGTCTTAACTGTTAACCCTTGTTGATGTGGTAAAAATTGAACACAACTAGCGACCTGGGATCTCTCTGAACCCCATTCGTTTCACTTTTACAAAAATGCTTTCATTTTTTTTTTGTTGAGTGAAAATGTGAAATTAAAACCCGCTATTTTCATTTCTGGTTAAATAGTCTGTTCACCTGTCAGTTAAAACAAAAAATGTCGCAAAGAACTAATATCAAAATCATTTTGAAACTCACCTATAGAGCGGTATTCCAGCATCATCTTGAAACCAGAAAACCATGTACACCTTATCATGTCCAGGAGGCTGAACATCACACGGCAGCATTACACTTTTGCCTTCCACGGCTTGAATGTCAATAGCAACCACTGTAACAAACAAAAGACGTTGAAGTTGAAGTCTAAAGTGTTATATGAGATAATGCATCACAACAAGAATTTAATATATATGCACACGACATAGGAGGAACTCATTATGTTATATTAAATTGTAGGTGGATAGTCCTAAGAGATAAAATTGCATTCTGGAGATTCTTTCGGTAATAAGATGCGATGATATAATCGAAATTGTGAAAAGTTTCATTGTTGTAATCAATATTTATTATTGTAATCATCATTATTTATTTGTAAACTCTGTTTGATAATACGAATATCAAAAAAGGACCATATTTTTTCACGATCATCCAGAAAATAATACGTTTCTGACCACTTTTTAGACCGGAAGTTCCTTCTTTATTGAACTAGTTCGGAAAATTGTCTATAAGGGCGATCAGTTATCTATTTATTTCATATTTTCTCGCAATAAAAAATAAAATACTACGTACCTATAGGTTTTTATTTAATTATTCAGGACATTCTGTATAAATATGTTATATAAAAATCAGATATGTCCACCACATTACCTTCGTCAACATACTATGTACATCTTTCATTTAGAATTTTCTTAATATTGTAGTTGTTTCCATGGTTTTAACATAGTTGGCTGATTTATGAAATTTAACTCTTTTATAATTTTTTAACTCTATATCCATTGTATATGAAGTATAAAATGTAATCAATTCGTGCAAAGAATTTAAATATTATTTAATATTTTAACATTAAATGTGACCAAATGATATTTAACAGCGTTTTTTCAAGAAAAATTGTTACAACCTTCAAATGAGAGTACTTCCGGTTATCCTATTACAACCATAATCTAATGAAGTTTGTATATGGATGTAAGGAAGAGAAAGAGGCATACGTAAAAATTGTAATATTTGGAATTCCAGTATTGGAGTCATCGCAGGCGAAATTGTCACTCACACAGACACACACACACGCACGCACACACCTACACACACACACATACACACACACACCCTATAGATATCATAGTAAAAATAGTAAAACCGTATTCTAGTGCTTATTCATTGAAAACTCACCACCGACAATAACCTTCCTTACCTAAAGGTGACGGAAGGTAAAATAATCTTCATTAATGGACAAATCTTTTGATATTTGAAAATAAATTTGAAATCTCGCCATATCCAGTGACGTATGTTAGCTAGTTATAATATTGGCCAATCAGAATAAATTAATAGTTTTTCTCGTAGCGCAAAAATAACCTAATTTTGGCAACATTTCAAACATATGTATAAAATGTTATTTTATAATTTGCAATATATAACTTTGCAATATAAATATTTGATAACATGAGATTGGCAAAAAATAATTTCATTTGAATGTATGTTAGCAATTGCTGATCGTGATTAAAATTTGTGGACTAAATATTTGAAAGCAAATGTTGTTAATCAGATTTCAATATCACGAATTTCAAATAGAGCCAATTGAAATGTACTTTCACATTTTGTAATTTTATAAATTATTTAATTGTTGTAATCAACGATATTTTTTGCTGTAATTATTTGAGATTCATCGTTCAATTTTCAAAATGTCAAGTCATGTAATAATTCCAACTATTGAGCATAAAACAATAAATGTTTTATTAAAGATCTTAAAGAATAACAGCATCTGTTGTTTTATTTTATGAGCTAATAAAACGGAACATTAAAAGAAAATTATACAGTGACAAAGTAGTTAACTCCAAAGCAACGAGCGTGCAAGCACAACTGAAACAACATTCCAAAATGATTAAACCCTCTAGAACTATTCTTATTTACAAACCCAGGAAGATGAAAGAAAGTTTCACGTTTCGAATCCGAGTAGTTTTAATAAGATTATCAAACCAATGTAAAATTTCCGGTAATCTAAGCCAGCAGATGGTGGAATTGTTTTCATTTCGTCGCTTGAAATCGTGCTGCATCGGCAGATGTTAGTGCAGCATCTTGAGGATTAACGTCTTATGGAAGTTTGCTCCCTCTATTTAGGTTTGAAGGATCGTAAATGTAATATAATACATGGATGCATCATGATGCGGCAAATTGAAACCAACTGTTGTAAGCACATGGAACTTCTATCAACGCTCCCTTCATTAGAGGTGATATTGATACTTTAAAGAATACGATATATATATATATATATATATATATATATATATATATATATATATATATATATATATATATATGCGGTTTAATGTAAAAACAACCAATGTCTCCATTTCATAATTTTTAATTAATAATTTAATTAATTTTATTGTAAAATAAATAAAATCGAAACTTCTAGTACCATCTTGTGTTCATTTCTGAATTCATTTATTTATATTTCATTCATAAAAATTGATGGAAATAGTGCAAAATGTCTCTGCTTCGCGTAGTAATTTTTGTACATATAAATTAAATATATTTTCTAATCTATAAGAAGTAGTTCAATATATTTCAATTTCAAACATAAGTTAACAAGCAACAATCTAAAAATAGAAGTTTGGTTTGTGCAAGTTTGCTACACCTCTGTTAGCGCGCGCTGAGAAACAAATTCACGATTTTGTTAATATTTTATTTTATTGAATTTATTTATAAAAACAGGTTGGTGCTGCCACCAAGTAACAAATATTTATACTACTAGGCTCAGAATATTCAAATATAATAAATATAATATACAAATGGTGTTTTGTTTTTAAAGTAATTTTTGTGGTGTTTTCTCCACTATAGCTGTCAGTGCCTATGAGTTGGCGTCTGATAACTCTTCTCATACAATAATATACATAATATATTTATATTTAACTGTGAAAAAATAAAATAACTTTTAGAATGTTTAATAGGTATTACCTACCAAGTGAATCTTTTAATTTTGAGAGCCAAAATATTAAAATAAAACATTCCCTCGTACTATAATCTTTTAATTATGCCCTTAATATACAAATAACAAATAATTTTCTAATTTAGTAATAAAATACATTTGTTTTACCTCTAACTAAGAGAGGTATTGGATTCATGCTAAAAATCGCATATCCATATTTTAATGATTAAGCACGTTTTAAGGACCCTACAATCCGATTTTAATTTTTTTATGATGTCTGTGTGGGTGTGTGGATGTATGTATGTGTGTTGGAAGGACGATTTCTCAAAAACTCTGTTTAACTACGTATTTCTCAATCAATATATATATATATGTCATCAACATTACCGAAATCTGTGGCACACCTAGCAATGGGTAATATGACGTGATGATATATTTATTTATTTAATATCTACCTCAGACTTCGCCTCTGTTTACCAGTATCAACTTCACAACGAATTGCAGTTGTCAAGTGCATTCAATCACTCACGCCATGAAAACTATGTATAAAACAAGTCGAAAAAGCAATGTTGCGGGATTAGCATAAATACATAATGGAGTCGACATGATTTTGAAGTAAATTGCATATTAATTAGAGTTCAAAATCAAAGAGATAGCAAACAGTGTCACAATGGAATCTGGCAACTCTCCTCATGAATAAGTCATCAACAACTTGACAAAACAACCATTTCGCATATTTTATCATTCTGTGGGAGCTTTATCTAAATTGTGTGCGTGGTCCCGTAATTCCACGCCGTTTGTCCAATCATACACATGAAGGGTACGGGATTTTATCAGTAATACAAAATTCTTTTCGCTTTACCAATATTTCGGATTTAATCGCTATTAATCATCAAACTCTTTTGGTAATACTAGTTCCAGTAGATTTTTTAAATGTTGTTTTAAGTTGTAGTTGATATCGTTTTATTAAATAGCGATATTAAAACGAGGAACCAAACAATCTGAAGAAAATAAAAACAACATGCAGTAGGGTCTCGATACAGTAAACTAATTAATTCAGGGCCGTGTCACAAAAGGAGTATGCTTCCAAAGTATTTAATTTTTTTTAACTTGTT
The DNA here is from genome assembly GCA_951394225.1 of Harpalus rufipes. Lineage (NCBI taxonomy): Eukaryota > Metazoa > Arthropoda > Insecta > Coleoptera > Carabidae > Harpalus > Harpalus rufipes. Next base: position 4,834,784 of record OX596291.1, read on the forward strand.
CTATTCTTCTTACCTTCCGTCACCTATAGGTAAGTACGGTATTGTCTTTAGTCAAAAAATTCCATGGCGAGTTGTTGATGAATAAGCACGTTTTACGATGATGTCTGTATGTATGTGTGTGTGTGTGTGTGTTTGTGTGTGTGTGTGTGTGTGTGTGTAACAAAAATTTGTCTTTCTTTTTGAAATTGATATTATTTTTCTGTCCCTATCAAAAATGCTGGAATAGTGACACTGTAAATTGCAAACGCAATAAATACGTGAACTGTGATTACAATAATGAAAATATGTAAGAAAATATTCTTACAGCAACATTACAACAATTACACGGAAACTATGAACTTTTGTAAAATGAGAAACCGTAGTATACTTCACCAATATCCATTCCGAAGTATCATTTTGATTTAAAGCTTGTTTTCGACAGCCATAAATTTATGAACTAACGAAGTTAACACATTTGTTAAGAAGGATTTACAACTGTGTAAAACATAAATTTTGACACGGCGGATATTTGATCATACAAATGTTTTTCTTGTTCTGTTTTACACAGTAATCTATATATTATTCTTCTTTAAACTAAATAACATATGTTGTAAAACTTTCACAAATTTCAACATTTTTTTTCTTTGTAAAATGCATATATATATATATATATATATATATATATATATATATATATATATATATATATATATTATTTTAGGCAAAAATGCTTCAAATAAACGAAGGGCATAAAATTTTGTATCTGAATCAATAAACAAAATTAATTTTGTGTGCCTTATAACGGCAGAAATTAGGTATGAAAATGTCGAAAATCACCCCGAAAATAGCTATAGCCATGGAATTGAAACAAAAAATTAACAAATATTATGATCTATTGTCAAGCTAGGTTAATTTATTTTTTATTATTTCTAATTTCTGTTCAAGTGAACAAATATCAATTTAAATTAACAGATAATTATTAACTGGAACAGATATTAGAAATAATACCTAAAAAAAAATATTTAACCCTAACATGACAGATAAATCGTTAGACATTTGTTATATATTTTGTCTCAATTCCAAGGCTGATTTTCATTTTCATACCTAATTTCTGCCGTGTATGCAAAATTAATTTATAAGTAAATGGAAAAATTTAATCATGAAAATAAAATTGGTTATTTAATGAGCGTATAAATCACATACGAAGTTCAATAATAGCGTAATTAAATATTTCTTCAATTACAGAAAATTGAAATACGTGGAAAACTCGACGCATTATTTTCATTGCAGTAATTCCTAGAAAAATTATATGAAATTTCTATTTCTGAAATAAATGACGTACAAAAAAATGTAATTAACGAATTGCTCGATGTTACTAATTACTCGAAATTCTTCGTACAGTATTTATTCTTACCCAGCGGACGTTTCGCTAAATATAAACTTATACTTTGATCAGAGTTAGTAACATCTTGTCCGCGTGGTATTAAAAAATATTCATACGTAATATAGTAAGTGAAACCGTGCTGCAGAAATGTGCTGCTTCTGTTTCACGAGCAATATCTTCGATTATTAATCATATCACGAGCTAATATTTAATGAGAGAATATAATGAATTTTTGTAACACATAATGTTAACCTTCTTTTGCAAGAAAATTTATGTATAATTTTTTTACATATTACACAGGACTGACGGAAGGTAAGGTGCTGGCCACATCAAATTTTTAAAATGTGAATTTAAATTAAAGCATAACCCTGTAACACGAGGGGGGTGTTACAAAGGCACTAATGATGGTGGTCTTGCACGTCTTTTACCAACGATGACCACGACTGCATTAACCGAAGGACGGACACACACACACACTTACACTTTGATGGCCGATAAACACTTGAACACACTTATATTATGGACTCAGTCATTATTAATATTACTAACTTCTTTATTTACACTAAAATTAATCAATCATTATCTATTAAACTTATTATTATTGATTACTAAACTAAACATAACTAAATGAAATGAACTCAGCAGGCACGAGTATCTAAGACAGACTATATAAAACAAAATGTTACTTTCGTGAGAGGATTATCTCTGAGGGGTTGAATAGGGTATCATGGCATCCATACCAAAATATCAGCCCTGCACGTAGGCTTGCAATAACTTATAGACTTTATTGTCAACAAATAACTGTCCAATGTCTCTGACAGCTAGACTAAACAGTCAGTTAATAAAAGATGATAACTATTTCTAAACAGAATTTTGTCTAACAAAGATAACAAGTTGAAATATTATTTCTGAAACTATAATTTAGAAGAGTGTTTAAAAGTTATTTATTTGTTATTGCTCGCCTTTTGTCACAACCCAATAGTAGTCATTCATATTGAAGTACTGTAGTAAGAACAAATAAGAACGACTATTTCTGACTCAAGCCGAAATACAACGCTAATGATTTTTAACTAACGTCCGCTCATAGCGTGTCCGCCGAATAGAGATATTTTCATTAAGAAAATTAATTTAAAAATTGTCCATTTAATAGAGATGTTAGCTTATTGGAAGTATCCGTTAAGAGATTTTTTTATTGTAATTGTTGAATCTAATGTACATCGACAACATTAAGATGTGTGCAATAATGCTGTGTTCAGCTTTGCCACGCGAAATAAATAAATTCATTCAGATTTGTTTGTTTTAAAATATTCTTTGCTATGTTGAAAAACGTTGAGAAAACATCTTTATTTAATCAGCAATGTCAATATTTATCTGATCTGTCAATATTTATTTTGAAAAGCCTATCCTTTCAATTTGGAAGTTTGTTTATAAACAATCTTTATGGAAAACTGCAAAACAGTTTCAGAGAAAACTTCCTAACAAAAGACATTCTCCCCAACATTGTTTGACAATCACAGCGCGGCTGTCGTATATATCCATAGCGACTGGAGTGAAACAAAATAGAAAAACTATAAAACGAAACACGTGATCCTCCATAAAAGGGGAATTTTCGTGTTACGACGGCCGAATTTTATAGAGTTTTGTTAACTACACCGTATTCTTGTTGCCTTTGGTCATAATATTAAATATTAAAGTGGATACGTTATTCAAATATTTGCAAACATATGCAAGAGGTACCAGCAGTGCATTCAAAAATAAAGCGCTACAATTTACATATTCATGCCGGCTTGCAGCTTGCAAATGCTTAACAAATCATAGTTAGGTACAGATGCAAATCTTCTATAACTTCCTATGCTTTCTAGATAAGAAGAATCATATTTACAATATACTGCACTACATAATCAGGAAAAAAATCTGTTGTGGCCAGCACAATACCTTCCGTCATTCTCGTGTATAATGTATAAATTCCATAATTTTTCTTACAAAAGATTCTAAATTTCCAGTAAAATTATTTCATAAACAAACTATTCAAATTGCACTTGACACTGGCATCTTCTTCTTCTTTAGCTTTTCCCATTCGTTAGGGGTCGCTATTTTTACATGTCGTTCTCATTCAGTTCCTTTTCTCTCAAATCTTCCGCAATACAGTCCTTCCATCTTATCTTTGGTCTTCCTCTGTTTCTTTAACGTCCTATTACTAAACTATTCATTCTTGTTCCAATATAATTCTTCATTTCTCCTCATGACATGTTCAAACCAATGTAATCGTCTTTCTTGTATCTTTCTAAAAACTTGTAACACTAGAGTTATTTTCTTACCGTATCTTTCCGTGTATTCCCCAATATCTACTTCAACATCCTCATATTTGCCACATTAATTTACTTTTTATTGATACTGACATCTGTCAATTTGAATTATATGAATATAGTACTAGTTCCCAAGTTTGGCATAGCTGGCTGAATTATAAAATTTAATTTTTTTAAAATTCTTTAACTCTGTATCTATTGAATATGAAGTATAAATTGTAATCAAATCGTATAGAGAATAATATATTCTTTAAGTTATAATAACGTTAAATGTCAATAATTCAAATTTAACTGTTAAATCTTCAAATGAGACTACTTCCGGTTGACCAATTATAACCAAAATCTAATCAGTTGTTCTTCTGGATGCAAACTTGAGGAATACGAAAAAATTATAATTTTTGGAATCGTGGTATTGAAGTAATGGAATCCGGAACTTTTGTCACACACACACAGACACACAGACACACATACATACAGACATCATCGTAAAAATGGTAAAATCGTATTATATGGACCCTAAAACGTGCTTATTCAGTAAAAACTCATCATCGAATTTTTTGACCAAAGACAATAACCTAAAGGTGACGGAAGGTAAAAAATATGTGACCAATAAAATATTAGAATTATTTTAGTCTCGATCCACTACTTGCCTCTATTTTACTAGTAGTTTAATTGTCAGTGTAAGTGTAATATCTGGTAATTTAAATTTAAGGTTATGTTCTATTTTGATATTGGACAAATGACAGATTGTTGTTCTCCAACAGATGGCACTGATGGTAGGCAAGTTTATTTTCTAATTTAATTTAGATAATTTTTATTTATTCAACTAATTTTCCTCAATTATCTTGTTCTTATATTAAATTTGTTGTAATATGTAAAAAAATTAAAAATATAATAACACTTTTAAGCTCCTCGATTAAAGTAGTTTCCATTGAAACTAGCGCGCGGAAGTAAAACAACGGGAATATGGCCTTTCGGATTGTGAGTTGGCTGCGGGAAATATTAGTTTCTAGGTAGTGAGTACGAAAATTATTTTACATTTTTATATTTCTAAATCTTATTGTGGTGTATATTTATGTTTATTTATTTCGTGTCAAATTTTGGGAATCACTGAGAAAAATGATTGAAACGGCGGAAAAGTAAGAAAGAAATAAAAGTAAAACTTGAAGAGTCGCCCGCGACTGCGACTCCATAAAAGTGAGTACGTTCCGGATGGCGAAATAGCAATTTATTCAAGACACAATCAAAAAATAAGGCAAAGAATTCAATGAATGTTTAATATTTGATACTTTGAAATCGAATTTTTCAGAATCACTCTTGAAATGTCTTCAACAATCACTTTGATTTGTAACAAGTACAAATAACTTTTTATGAAATTCGAATTTAGAGCGATTCAGCAGCACGCTCATACATATTTAAATTACGATGTATTATTACATTCAAATAGAATTCAAATAGTAAAGTTTATATTTACGGTTTTAATTATCATTTCTATTGTTACAAAAGCAAGGGGATGTATTTCACTAAATATAACAGATTACCAAATTAATTCAATTGTTTTCAACATTCACATATTAATGTCAAAGCCTTCTAAATTCACATCAAATTGTTACTGAAATAATATGACAATATTATCTGGTGACTGTATTCTCCATTTCATATTCAGATTATTGCAGGACAATACTCAATTAATTTGGAGTTTTTTTTTTTAATTTTTGTGAATTTATTTATATTATTATTTTTAACTGTCAATCATTTTCAACCCATAAATTTAATATATGATGCATTTTTACTGTTTTAAACAAATGAATTATAAGATAAGTTCCACATACTTTCTTAGTGGTAGGTATAATTTTGTAATGTGGCGTCCATATTAAAATCGATACTGGGCCTTATTACCACATTGGTCCGTGATTTTGACATGGGACCCGCAGGCCCTGGTTGCTATAAAATAATTTTTAATTTACGTACTTTATTTTTCATTTTTGACTTCTCACAATGAACCGCAACTATAGGTTTTAAAATATAGTTAAAATGGTTTTTATTTAACTACGTGTTTACTTTTTATGGTTATACAAAACTACCTCAAATTTTAAGCATCACCCCTTATACCTATATCTTATTTAATAAATTGTGATTACTTTATAATCGTTCAGGATTTTTTTAAGATATAATAATGATTATTGTATTATAAATACATAGAAATCAAATATTCTGTGACGGTGGCGTGGTTGGTGGCGGCGCCATCATGCTCAAGTCCTCTCTGTCGACAGGGATCGGTTTGTTCGGGCGCCTTCGGCGGTGGATGCTGAAAGAGGGGATGGACTGCTGGATAGCTTTCTGTGGAGGTAGGCCAAGCTTTCTGTGGAGGTAGGCCAGGGTTTGCCTCAGAAAAGCACGTAGTTTATTATTCCCAAATTATGTAAATATAATATAAATAAATAAATAGAGATTGAAAACGCTTTGTGAAAACTGTAACGGTACTGCGTTTAATCTACTAGCAAACTGTACTCCCGCGATACGGCAATAGGCACAGGATTTGACGGCGGTAAGTAAACACTTGATGTAAATATCTAATAAACGATAAAGAACAAACGGACTAAGGTATCGGAGATACGGACGGTGGTTTATCTTTGCGAGTGGTAAATTAATTCACCAAACTCGACTTAAAACATCGGCGGTACAACTCCACGACCCGGACGTTCTAGCCAAGAAGCTCAGATGGCAATCTCCACTCGGAAGAACTGATTTTACTTGACAATATGCGGCTTTTTATACTCGAGATTTGGTAAATCAAGAAAAATCTCGCATATTTTAAAGAGGGGTGAAACTATAGACTTTAAAAAATGTCTGGCGATGCTGCGAGCGCTCATTCAATAAAAACTAATTTAATAAAAATCTTAACAATTACAGGCAGATATAGTTTGTCGTAATACACATCAAAAATATAATACCAAACATTATAAAATAATATTTTATAATAACAATAATTGAGCATGTCATATGCAAGTGTTGCTCAATTCTCGGCGGTGAATCATAACCTAAAAACACTGACAGTTCTAGCGGTCAAATAAATGTGAAGACAAATGTGTAACAAACCCTATCAACAACAAATAAACAGTACAACAACAATATACACAATGTCTTGGTTTTACAACACATAGGTAAATCGAAACATACATTGATTTGTAAATCTCTGAATAGATTATAATATCAGCATGTGAAGACTAATATCCAATCTACATAGTTTGTGGCTGGCTACAAAACTATACGGAAAGTTGTTTTAATTCACAAGACAACTATTGCAACAAACTGAGACGAGGTATGTATTGTCACAATTCAAACCGCAAATAGATACCCTTTGCCGTTTTTAAAATATTAAAAATTATACTGTAGGTAACAATTTCTTCTAAGATGCAATGTATCTTCGTTGTGGGTAATAATTTAAATAAATCTCTATCAATCATTTCTGTTTATCCCCTTTATTTATTACCCTATATTTCATACCAAAATTTCCCATCCCCCAAATCAATACATCTTAAATTCATCCCTTTCTGTTCAAGATGTTTAGGTGCGTAAATTCTCTATCTCATTCGTGTGCCGTCTATTAACCGATTAAGGAAATTTATTCTTTGGGAGTAAACTGGCGTAGAAATGCGCGAAAAGGTAACTCAATTTCTAATTGGAATTCCAAGAAGTGGAGAATGTACTTCACTTGGAAGACATATGCCAAGTTGAAGGATAAAGGAACTCTCCTGAGAACCGAAAAGATGAAGGGAGTTGGAATAAAAGATGCCAAATTGTTATGAAAATTTTATAGGATTTTCAGTTATAATTAAACGAAATTCGCTAACAATATATGAGAGTTTATTAATATTAAGCCTATTTCCACGACTTGATCCGCAGGTCATCAATCCAAAACATATGGTTCAAATCAACTATCATAAATACACTAGATAAAACTTCATAGCATTTGTTATGTTTTCGGATGGACAGAAGAGACGATGAAGAAAGAGACATATTGAGACACCTCCTGGAGTAATCGTTAGATGTCACTGCTTGTTCTTATTATACTATATTTGAAACATTTGAATTATTATTAACGACAACCAATTATAAAATGCATGAAACAAACTGACTGTTAGAAAAGGATAAAAAGAATTGTGTACAATTTAATTGTACTGATTTTTAAACAATATGTTTTTTGTATAAATGCTTTCTATTCTATTTGTACTTTTTTCTAAATTTATTTTCGTTTCATGGTGAATTCGGCTTTTAATATAAATGTCTAAAATTAAATTGAGTAATTGCATGCCATGATTATTTAATGGATCATGATCCAGTATAATTTGGTTATGAAGACAGTTTAGAATACCCGTAGATAAATTTCGCGTGTTAGTATTAATTGTTTTTTATATTATTTCTAAAAATGTCACCGTTTGCTTTTGCATGTCCAAATCTTGACCATGAAGTTAGCGCAGATGAACTTCACGCGCTTACAATTTAAAAAGTACACTATGCAGTACTATGCAAAACAAAAAAATATACTAACAACTCTACCTATTCCAATTCAATAAATAATTTTCATGTACATTTTGTACTCCGGTGGGTACTTTTTAAATTGTGAGCGCGCCAAGTTCATCTGCGCCAACTTCATGGTCAAGATTTGAACGTTAGGAAACGGAACGAAACAAGAAATGAACGGGGCGATGTATGAATATTAGGACGTGTGTGTTCCCTATCCTATGCATTTTTCTGCAGCCCTACACACTTCTATAACAAAATCAGATGCCTGCTGTAAATTTCCGTACAAAATTAATAAGGACGCGATCAGTTTTTAGAATTATGCGAAAAGAAGTTCACAACTGCCCAAATCCAAACAATATATATGGTGTTCCTTTTACTCCGCTGCGGAGCATAGGGCCTCTACGAAGAGTTTCCAGTCGTTACGATTGGTGACTAAAAGTTTCACTTCTCTCCACGATTTTTTTTTAGTATTTGAGCTTCTTTTATAACGCAGCGTCTCCATGTAAATCGAGGGCGCCCAATTTTACGTTTTCCTTGTGGGTTCCACTCCAGCGTTTTCTTTGCAATATTATTGCTGTCTCGTCTCAACGTATGACCGATCCATCCCCATTTACGTTTAATATATTGTTTTTTTTTTCATACATTTTTTGTATTATTTTGTATTATTCCTCTGTAATTGGGATTTTTAATCCTGTTGAGGTAATATTAAATAAATAAATAAATAAATTAAAAAATATTTCACATGAAATTTCAATCACGCTAAACTTCCCCATTATGTAATTTAAGAAAAACAAAACTTGTTTATACGTATTATTATACGAAGGACACGGTATCTAAAACAACGATTTTGTCCTTTTAATAATTGAATATTTATTCGTCTTATATTTCATCACAATTTGTGTTCAGCGCTGAATAAATTCCTCGCCATTTGGAATTCTGCAGCAAGAACACTTAAAATCTTTTCTGTATATTTGAGATGCAAATCTGGAAAATGAATAAATTAGAAGTTGGCCTGAGCGCTACTTATTTAATAGTTTCAAAGAGATTTCTTCTTTCATGCTTTGTTGACGATATTAATGTTGTTACAGCTAAATTTCAGTAGATTTATATAAATAAACTATTAAGAAAATAAACAGCAAACTCGATTTTATGAGTGGGATTGTGTTACGAACTTTAACTAAATTGTAAAAGTTTGCCCAGTTTTAGACTCTTTGATGTAGTGAATAAATAAAACTTTGAAATGTAAATTATATTATCAAATCTTGTACCTTTTTAAGTTTCAAACATGACAACTTACTTTTACAATTCTATTTTTATACAATTCCGATTATTCTTAAAATAGAAGCCTGACTTCAACTTTTTATTGTCATGTCACGTTTTCTAACCACAATTTTTGTATTTATATTGCTTTTAATTGAAACATTTTTACTGGTTAATACATTTATAGCTTGTAACACCAATATTTTCATTGGGAATTAAACAAATATATATTACTATATTTTATTCAATATTGATATTTTAAACTGTTATTATTAACTCCATAGCAACAACTATAAGTAACTGTTTATTTGCTAGAGAATTAAAAAAATTCCAAGTCTTATAGAATTTTAACTCACTAACTGCAACAAATAATGCATTTAAAATAACATCAGGCACGAAAATAACACTTTCACCACAGTCTTTGTCAGACAGATTAGCCATTTTCATTATTTTTCACGACACAAATCACAAATGATAGAAAATAAAGCTTGTTTTTAATTTAAAAACAACTTAATGTCTAGCAACGACGATTGTCATGTACAGCATACTAATTGATTAGTCGATTGCAACAATATTTCTTAATAACTTTTTCTTGTACACCTTCCAGATATTGAATTAAAATTCTTCAATTCAATTTCATTACCCGCCTTTATTTGAATAAAATAATTGCATGCCTGATCACTAGAGCGCGTTGATTATGACAAAATTCTGTGCGTGCGTATGGCGTGCGTCTACACACAGCTGTTTCTAGTTTGTTTCCGTTGTGACTTGCGAGTTTGACTGAATACAATGAAAGAATGATTACAAACTGGTGAATAGATTGATAGATACATCAGAAGATGAAACTATACACAAATTGGGAAAGATAAGAGATAGAATAGAATACCCGACTAAGGTAACAAAAATATCATACGTCAAATTTTTATGTTACAACAGGACACAATCCAAAAATGTTAGGATATTTATAGGATGTAGTCGACTAGGAACAATTGTACAATTGACGGAACAAGAAAAAGCATAAAGATGATGAAAAGTGATGCAGACTTAAATAAAATCACAATATGTTCAAAATGGACCGTAATTGCCAATACAATACTGATGGCGTCGATGAAATGTAACTGTTGTTTAAATATCTTCTAAATATGTGTAGTGCTATTCTTGGAGTACTTGACCCTGGTTGAGTCCAAAACATCCTCTTCAATATTCTCTGTAATCAGGGCGAGTTCTACCACGATCTTGAGTAGCAGGCTTAAATGACTCATGATCTCGGAGATTTATTTATTTTATTTATATACATGTATAAAAGTGCGAATGTTTAGAAGATGACGATTCGGAAAACGTTTCAAATAAATTTACCGACCTTGGGCAGCGTTTCCCTAAGCTTCACCATAGGCTAGCACAATATCAGTATACTCGCTATCCGTAAAGGCAGGTATTTTTACTGATTATAACTTTTATAATAATTATTAATCGATTTATCATAAATCATATTCATTTAATAAATTTATGGAGAAGTCGGTACAAAAATTCTGGTGTATCATATTTCCAGAATCTACTTCGCGTATGCTCGTATTTATAGACCGAGTCTCACTCGTACTCGCAAAAATGCAGTTTCTAAACTAATGACAAATAACTATTTATTATAATGAAATTGAGCTCGTAATAATGTTTTGAAATTTAATGAAAATTATTTAATGTCAACAACGTCAAAATAAGTTGAAGTACACAATATATAAATTAATATTGTTCAAACAGATTACAACGTAACGTATAATATTAGTTTAAGCAAAAATAATAAATGTTGTCATATGAATAATTAAAATCCAGTATGACGAACAAACAAATGATGAAAATAATTCAGTCAGTGGATCTATATTACGGGGATAAACAAATAAGAGCACTTTATTAAGTTGTGCAAATATGCCGACATTAACAAAAGCTACAATGATGGCATTATATGCGTATACATACATTTAGTGCGTGTACACGTAGAATGGCCGTGTGACACACGCAATCACTCTTTATGACAGTTACTGCAGAGCACGTCTCCACGGAATTTATTGCTTGATACACTAGCATGTTGGATTGCACGAAATTTCTGTTTTCATTATGTTATAATAGTTTATGTGATAGCAGGTACCACGTTAATGTAAGTCCTGATTAGTCTAAATGCACACCACACAAAACATGTGCTCTTTTATTAGTTTATTAACGCTGCATTCTACGTAGCAAGTTTTAAAAACATTGCTCTACATCCATTCATTACAAAGTTTTAGACTTGTTTTTTTGTTGTGATACTTTATTTAAAATACTCGTGGTGTAGAACATAACGCTTGATAATAAATACAAAATGTTTTAAACATTGTAACTAAGCGTTATCAAGGATAGTTTGACAACAATATCAAGAATTTTAATACAATAACCGCACCAACAATTATGTACGCTTCAGGCTAGCGAATCCTGAAATAAGCAGAAGAATCATGAGAGAAAAATAAACGTAACGTATATGGAACACTTCAGGAAGATAGTACGAAAAACACCTCCCGCCATTTAATTTGTATTAATTTAAGTACGTACACTCTGTATCTCCGAGTTGATCCCCGCGTCAATGATTTCTGATGCAAGAATTGCTAAACTTTTATCTAGCATCTTTGTCGTACACACATATCATATATGAGACTTTTATTCGCTATCTCATTATCGTCGGTTTTTAGGAGGGGTATACACTATCTCCGTCCAACCGAGAGCAAAAAAATGAAAAAGAAACTGCACTGTAACCGCGCTAACAATTTTAATTTTCAAATATTTGAATTATTTGAATATTCATGTCATTCTGTCAATCATGTAATAATGATGATTTTTTGATTTTGCATCGATAATTAGTGTTTCGTTGTTTGTTGGTAGTTTTGTTAATTCTTGGTATTATATTGTGCATTTTGCTATTGCAAAGTTCTAAGATTGCCGACAATTATTGCAACACATTGCTTTTGGACAATATAAATAATAATAAAAAAAACCATATCAATTGTCAAAATAAGAGCATAAAGAACAAACAAAAAAATCATTTATTTCGCTCTTTTTATTTATTCACTGAAGCATGCCTAAACAAACAACATTTAAAAAAAGTAAAACAATAGTCATTTTTTATAGCGGGTTCATAACATAGTGACTAATTTTATCTAGTAGTACTCCAAGCTAATTTTTTATTTATTTATTTGCAAAAAACCGGTGCATAACGCATGTAAAATTTTCTGTTCACATATGTTTTAACATTGTGGTAGTTTTTTTTGGCAGCGTAACAGGAATGTATGTGACAGATAGTGACATTGTTATTAAAATATATAAAATTCTTTCAACTTGATGCAGAATTGCTGGTAAAATAGTTCTGTCATATCAAAATGCGATACATGTTATTACATCCGAATATAGAATTGTTTCAATTGCGTCTGTCAGAAATATGTTGCATTTTCAAGCTCATATTCTCTGATATATGTGGAAATGAGTTCTTTTCAAAATGCAAATATACAAAGACAGCAATATTCAATGAAGAATAAATTGGTACATAAAATATGTATGCAGTATGCAATTCACAATGGTTTACGAGATGCCAAATAGAAAATACTTATGTATGTGGTGGAATATATTTTTATTTACATACATACCTGTTTATTTACTAATGCTGGAAATTATGTATATTAAATTCCTTTCCATATAACTATTGTTCTATTTACAATTTTTTTTTTTAAATGTTACTAAAATATGAACTGTGTAACTAAGAAATTGTGTTTATCTTTTAAAACATAGATTCCAGTATTTATAAAATTGATAATTTTATTAATTTATCTATAAAATATATAGAAAAATTATTAATGCATGTCTGTAGAAAATTCAATAATTTTTATATTTTATAATAAAATAATCGCGAAAAAATGACATTTAAAGGTATTTTTAGGAGAAAAACTATTTTGAGTTTTTAGTAAAGTGCGATTTTCAGTAATCCGATTTATATCAAAATCGAATGGCTTCTTTCTATATAAGAATAAGGTCGTAATACACGGTTTGAAAATTTTGCTGTTGGTAGTATCTGAGCTAGAGTGACCAGAAGATCCATACACACCCACAGACATCATTGTGAAAATGTTAAAATCGAATTCTATAGAGCTTGAAACATGGTCATTTATCAAAAGCATGCTTCCTATACCTCCCTCACCAAGGGTAGGGGAAGTAAAAATAATATTTAGAAACACGTCCGGCTCCAATAGTCGTTGTTGTCTGTCAGAGTCAAATCGGCGACAATCTGATCACAACAAAGAAACTTAATTATAACAATCAAAATCTTAATATGAAACACTAACAATAACTAAGAGTATTTCAGTTAAAACTACAGTTTTCTTTATGGCAATAATTAAAACGTCTAATTTTCTATCATAATTGTTTCAGTTTCAACAATGTCTCATTTAAACTTTGATGTATTTTATTTGTGTAAAACATAAAAATTTAAATACATTTTATCATAATTTACTTTCTTTGTTTTCATTATATTTATCTTTTACATTAAATGTCTAATAACTACTGATGACAACAATAAACCGCGGAAGCGATATTTAAGTAGTATACCTTTATGAACTACATAAACTATTTCGATTTAAAGTCATCTTCACTGATGCAATAATTCCGATCTTTATAGTCATGTCCGGTAGTAAATGTAATTACTTTTAGTTTAAGGATAATGTACATATTCAAAGCATTTAAGTTTATGACTGTATTCTAGATTGTTGGTAGCGGTTTTCCACAAAGTTCATATTTTAGTACTCAAAATGGTTTTGAACTACATTAGGATAACAGCTGGGACTTATTTAAATATTAAATGCTTTAATAGCTTCGTATTCTATGAATCAGAAGCAGAAACAACAGTAAGGTATTGATTGGAAAGGGAATACAGATTTGGAAAATATAAAACAATATTTGTAACATTTAGTATAAAACCAGGTAAGATATATTTTTTAATTCGTGTATAAAATCTAATATCTACCCCGCCTAAAAATAAACAACGTAATGTGTGTTCCTGTTTTCATAAAATCTTGATCGTATCGCATGAGTTATAAACACTAGGGTTTCATATAATTATCAATTCCGTATAAAATGGTTATTTAAACCACCTGAAAATTTAAACAGCAGCTTGTAAGTGGTCATTAGGTGAATTTATGAAAGTTGCCATGGGGCAGGTAACCTACAATGACCTGGAATAATTTAACAGACGGACGGGTGAAAATTATGGATATTCATTTCCGTTCATGAGTTCACGGCTTTCTCTCATTTCATTTCTGTTGAAGTTTTGGAGATTTTTATGTGAAGTCATAATCTTCTGGTCAACAAACATTGTTTGAATCTCGAATTTATTTTGTGGAATAAAAAAACGAGATGGTATTATTTAGAAAAACAGTTAAATACTTCATTGTTGGGAAACGAATTGCAGTTTTTTTAAGAGGAAACTTGGAAGTACATGAGAACAAAAAATAACACTTAAAGTTTGCTAATTATAAAATAGTTCATTTTTGTAGAATATGTAACGTATGTAACAAAAGTTTTCGGAAAAAATTCGTTGTCTATAAATTAATTCAAAAAAACTTAGCATCTAGTTGTCATTGAAAACAAATGTTCAATATTGTTTAAATTTTAATATCTCTTATATTTGTCGAATATTAACATAGTTATGTCGTACAAACTAGATATTCGAAAAAGTATATACAATTTGGTTGGACGTGTGTCAAAATCTGAAATAGTAAATATATTTAGAAAAAAAAATATTGCTGTTTCGACCATTTATAAAACTATAAGTGAATGTGAGGAAGGCATACCATGTGTAAACCTTCCAAAAAGTGGACGGCCTAAAGCTTTGACTAATGCCCAGTCAAATAGGTTGGTGGAAAGTGCAAAAGACCGGTTGGGAACTTCGACTCGAAAATTGGCTCGCCGACTTCGGGTTTCACACATGACAATCAACCGAGAACTCAGCAGAAATGGACTTAAATATCGGAAGAGGAAGAAGTGTCCAAAATATACAGAAGATCAGATATGTTGCCGTGCGTTAAAAAGATATCACTTTACAGCTAACAGAGTTTTGATCATGAATGATGAAAAATATTTCACGTTTTCTAATTCGGAAATTAAAGGTAATGATGGATTTTATACTGATGATATAGAAAATTGTACAAATAATATGAAATATAAAACAAAAAAGAAATTTGAAGACAAGATTTTGGTCTGGTGCGCCATATCAGCGGCAGGTATTTCACGTCGTTATGTTGGACATGTGAGTGGTGAGGCGGTTGATGCTAACATTTATACCGAGAGATGCCTCCCGAAACTGGTTGATTTTATTAATACACATCATCCTAATGATAATATTATATTTTGGCCCGATCTAGCATCTTGCCATTACGCTAGAATAACCAGAGATTGGTTAGATGCTCACAACATCCCATTTGTGCCTAAAAATGACAATCCCCCCAATGTTCCCCAGGCTAGGCCCATTGAAGAATTTTGGTCAATATTAAGTAGAAAGGTTTACGATAATGGTTGGGAAGTACAAAACGAAGAACAGCTACGACGTCAAATATTTCAAAAAATTTGCGAAGTATAGACAATAACACCGTCCAGAATATGATGCGACATGTTAATCAAAAATTGCGTGAATGAATAAAGAAAGAAATAATGTTTGAGAAACTATACTTTTTATTATAAATTTATTTCTTTAAGAAATGCTTTAGACATAGAAGGGTGTTTTTTCCCAAATTTCCCGGTCACTTATCTGGTGGAGACCTAGGAAATTGACGTTTGGGACGTTGCATAGGCGACGCGAAACAAAAGGATATTCTCGCATGGTTGATAGGGATCTGTCAACCAGTACTGGAAATCAACCAGTATGCGTTTTAAATAAGTGCATTAAGCAAAGGCTTATTCCTTTTATTAAAAGATATCAAGTTAGCAACATTTATTTAAATTTGGACAGAGTTAAGTTCATAATATTAAACCAAATCATTAATATATATATATATATATGTCAAGAGTACTCTTTGAGGTCGGGCGTTTAAATTTATATATTACTATATATGGTACATATTGAGGTCAAAATTTAAGATTTATATTATTTTGTAATGCGTACATTTTGAGGTCTGTGGGTTCAAATTATGTGATCTAAAAATTTGTTCTAAAATCTTATAAGTGCCCGAAATTAATGTTTTTAGTACGTGAGAATATACAAGTTATATTTCGACGATCCGAAATAGTGTTTTTAAAAAGGGTTTTTTATTGTGAATTTATTATATATCAAAACTATCATTTGTTACACATAAAAATTATTTAATGTTTATTTAATAAAAATACGACTTATTACATTTATTATATTTTAATGTTACTTATTTGGATTCTTCACTCTGACTAAACTAAAACTACTCCAAAGTCTATAAACTGGAAACGGGAAACTCAGGTGTCGGGTTCGACGCCTGGGAACTGCAACTCATCAGTTTGGACAGCGGTAACTTACATTTAACATTTTCAAATTATTTAAAATTAATTTACAAAATTGACTATTTTTATGACAGTGGCAGTTCTATTACCTAATTTAAAATTAAATGTGCACTGATTTCTCAGGTTGAGAACTAACAACTTCGCGACGTGTTGAACTAATCGACCGGTTGAAAAGTGACTTTCCAGCTTTTAAAAAGTCAAAAATTGACATACAAAGTGATTGTGAATAATAGTTATTTATGAAACATTCATAAAATTTGAAAATATGAATGTTTAATGAAAAATTAATTATTTTTAATAAGTAAAACGTAATTATTTACAGCATTTTTTTAAAAGATGTCCGATGAAGGTCTTTTGTATCATGAACGAATTAAGAAATTGGCATACATTTATCTCTCTCCTTTGGAAAGGCAATAAGCGTGTGCGATAAGGATGGATATAACATGCTTGTCTTTCAAAAATTCATATTGTTTCGACCAGGGACTAAAAATGAAATGAGAACGAAAACGAAATAACGAAATAAACCGAAATTTTTATTAGAACGAAAACGAAAACGCAATAAATTTTTTTCGTTCGTGATTGAAAACAAAATAATTAATATCGGTTACCGGTTTTAACCGTTATTTTATTTAATATTTAATTTTATTTACAGCAAATATTTTACACGCAAATATTATTGAATTTTCAGGTATTTTAGTTGCAAACATGCAGACTTTCAAAGTAACTTTCCCGGGTTGTGTACAAAAGTAGTAGTACTCGTAACATCCGCACTATGCTCTCCGAAGGCGCCACCTGTATTCCGCAGGTGTTTGACGAACGCAGTGGATCGCATATTCTGATACCAATATTTATTTCAACTTATTTGCTATCTCTCTCTCTCTGTCTCTTTGTGTGCGCTATATTTATCTATTATCAACTTTGAGTTTTATTGCAATATTCTGGAGAATAAAAATAAAACATTTTAAATTTGTATTTTTTATGTCATACGTGTGTCGAATAATGTATAATTATTTTTTAACTAAATTTTTAAATATTTTTAAAAAATCATATTACGAATCAATGCAATATCTCAAACAGAAATCAAAAAATTGATGAATCCAATAATATATTAAAATTATATAAATTATAATTATAGTAAAATATGCAATATAAACCAAAAACCAGGTCAACATAAAAACAACATTGTTTAATATTTATGGGGTAAATAAAAATTTGTTAATGTTCCATTAATGAACTTAGCAATATATTTTACAGAACTACTAATATGTTCTTTGGGCATCTTTAAAATACTAACAAACATTTCTTACAACACAACTAATAAATAATTCTACAAAATTTTAATATTAAAACTAAAGAGTGGAGTAAAATTACCTGTGGAATGGAAAAATCATTTAACAATACACTTTAATCTTTGTCATAAGGCCGTTACCCTTGAAGTAATAATTTAGAAATATCAGTTCTCAAAAAACTGCCAAATACATATTTCGTTTTTCTTAAAAATATGCAAACATACATTTGATATACGTTTCGCATATGTTTCGAACTCATAGTTATTATTTCTATTTACTATTCTTGTATTATTATTGTGTAGCAGAGTAAAAAGTAAATACCAAATTTAATGATATTCCTTTAATTTTGTAATGTTTGTATAAACTATTATTATTAAAAGATAGCGTGGCTGGATGCGTTAAATAACCTGTAGTGATTCTGACGATCTGACTTCGAATCTAATTTTTAAATAACTTTCAGGCCGCGAATAAAAACACACCCAGTAATGGGTAATAATCTACGATGGGATACGTATAAAATCAGACATTAAATAAAGCGACTCTGACTCTCAAGTAATTAATAAAAAAATAAGTTCCTATTTCCCTATAGGTACATTAAATATTTAACATACATATTTTCAAATGTCTATAATGCAAAGGCAACATATTCAAAAAACCTTATGTGCGTTAGGTATATGAGTAAATCAAAAGAACTTACTCAAATACAAGTACATATTTGTAAAATTCAATACGAATGTGAGGTGCGACATATATAAAGAAACATATTTACTTAAAAGAAAACAATAACAATTTATGAAAGAAACTAACTTACATAAAAATAAACAATGCTACATATTTAATACTTTATACTATACAATAGTTGTTATTATTTATAACAACTTGAATTCGTCGTTGCATTGATGATTATGTAGTATATGCATCCGTTATATTTATAAATAATTGTTTAAAGTTACGAATATTAATCCTAGTAATATTTTCAACGATTTCCCACAATTTTCAATTAAAATACGGGGACTATTTGCGAGTTTTAAATATATTTTCAATTCGGCTGATTACTTATTTTTTATACCACACTCTTTAAAAATATCGCGATTTATTTTTTTTAATTTGGTTCACGACTAACACTTTAATTCACATGAATGTAATATGTATTTTAAAAAGGCAAACTGCTCATCAGAAACATTCGTAAGATATGATTTAAAATATAATTTTCTGGCGAATTCAAATCGCAATATTGTAGGATATCTTTAATTACTGTAGGAATGGATGATACAAAAATCAGAAATGAACCGATTTGAAGATGTTCCAAAAATTAGAGAAATTTTATGAATGGAAGTTTTTGATACGAGTGAATCACTAATCGGCATAATCGTGTAATATATAATATGAAAAAAAAATTCATACCTATTTTAAATTTCTGCGTTATTCTAATTTAGCCATCTGATTTGAGAGAGGATGAAAAAATAAGTAATGTCAATTTGAAATGTGTTTACAATTCGCTACGTTGACAAAATTATTGCAAGGAATAATAATCATAATTCTACGCAATTAATTATAAATATAACGGATGCATGGAAATTATATAATAAATCATCGAAAATTTCATTGAATGCCACGAGGAATGCTAGGTGTTATAAACAATAAAAACTACTTAGTGATATTCGTTCTATCTCATATCCGTATTAAAATTCATAAATAATACTTATGAATTTTAGTAAGATGTAAGATACTTTTAAATCACTTACATAAAGTAAGGTTTTTTAAATGTGGAACATAAAATGAAACGGAGATTAATTCAATATTATAAAGAATGCATTCTGGTCGAAGTTATTTTAGGGAGAATTAGAAAAAATAAAAAATGCAAAGACCCTCAATATAATCCAACCTCAAAAAAATCTGATGTGGCCAGCACATAACCTCTCGCCGTATATTTTACCTGGCTGTATGCATAAAGCAAAGAATATTTTTATAAATACAAATAATATATTCATATAAATTTATGACGTATAAACTTCTTTATTATTCAATAATAGCATGTCTCAACATGAAGATATTTTACCATAAATTATGTTACAAAAAATTACAAAGTAGAGTTTACCATATATAAATATTAGGCTGGTAACTGCAATTTTCAATTCGAACAACGTTGTTTACTTTCTCTTCATATTCTTCTAGTAAAAACATTAATTTTGGGCGGTCTAAAATGTATATATGGATTGTGCATCTATTCTTACATATCTTCTTTTACATTTTATTTTTTCATACATGTTATATCTAAATAACACTAATTCCCTTTAATAAAGTGACGGATAGATTGCACTCCGATTATTCTTATATCGATGTGTAATTTTGTCAATATTTACAACTTACTTGAGAAGAATTTGATAGCTTTTTCGCAATTCAAAGTTACTCTAGTCTATAGTACTGGTGTACATTGTCCCATAATGTTTGAAACAAATTTAAGTCCTTCAACCTAGACTTGTCATCTCCATAATAGTCACAGATCAAGAACTAAGGGATTCTCCAAGTAATTTTTTTTTCATTACTCATTATTTCTGACACTGACATTTATCTGTCAATTACAAATAATTTAAATTATCAACTATTTTTCATGGCATTCTTTCGGCTGTCAAATTTATTACAACAGATTATTTTATATATTATACTTCTTTTATCTCTAAATCTATGGAATATATAATAAAATATTTAAATGTATCAGATAGAGAATTTAATTTTCTTTAATATTACCACGAAAAATTTTCAAAAAATAATATTTAGAAGATTTTTTTTCAAGAATCTTCTACTTCCGGTTGTCCAATTATTACCAAAACCTTTTCAGATCTTCCCATGAATGTCCGATTGGGAAATACGTTGTTAAACAAATTTTAAGTCTTATAGTTTTTGAGTAACCGTCCTTCCAACATCCCACACACACACACACACACACACACACACACACACACACATCCACACACACACACAGACATCATCGTAAAAATGTTAAAATCGGATTGTAGGGACCTTAAAACGTGCTTATTCAATAAAATCTGGATATGCGATTTTTAGCATGAATGCAATACCTCTCTTAGCGAGAGGTAAAAAGTACTTTTAAATGTATATCAAAAGTATCATCTTAATTGTTAATATTATTATTAGCTAATCAGATAGAAGACATTTCAAATTATTTTGAGTGTTAATTTCATTTAACAATTACGACGTGCCCCCGCTGCGGTGTTATTGTAGTAGCTAAATTTAAAACAAAATACACAATAGTTTCCTTTAAGTGATACATATCAACAATTTTATTGACTTTTCTGACGATATTTTTAAAATTGGAACCTTAATCCATCCCTGGCGTGCCGCACGGCCAGCATTTCTTGTGATACCGGCTTGCGATGTATAGGTTGCACATAGTGCTGTTTGTCGTACTCGGAGATTTGAAATTACAGATAGAAGCAGATCTCGCTAATTGATGACATCAATTCGATGTATTTTTAACCATGTGTGCGGTTAACAGCTGTCAACTAACGGCCCCTAATGATATTAGTGGCGAGGGAGCGACCCAATTAAGTATGAGTTTAATAATTCGCATTTTATAAAAATATAGTTTTCATATTTATAAAATTGTTATTAAAAATTCAGAAATAATTAATCTTAAGCATTGACCCAGACTAGACTATACTAGAATCGTAGAGTTGCACAATTTGAAAACCACGGTTTAAAAGAATAGAAATTTAATATGTAAATATATAGTATATTTATCTGTATTGCGATATATCTAATTATACAATCTTATAGAATAAATAAATAATATATTTTTGCTTCATAAATATTTGCTATAGACAACTTTAAATAATTTTGTCGAATATATATTTGTTTATTATTTCATCTCTGTAATTATATGCTGAATGAAGCGTTGTTTTCACATAATATATTAAAATTTCTAATACTTTTTCATATTTTTGAATACGGAAGACAAAAGTTTTTCATTCCAAATATTATTGCTCAAATCTTTCATTTGAATTTTTTACCTCTCGCTAAGAGAGGTACTGCATTCATGCTAAAAATCACATATCCATATTTTATTGAATAAGCACGTTTTAAGGTCCCTACAATCCGATTTTCACATTTTTACGATGATGTCTGTGTGTGTGTGTGTGTGTGTGTGTGTGTGTGTGTGTGTGTGTGTGGATGTATGTGTGTGTGTGTGTATGTATGTAGGATGTTGGAAGGACGATTACTCAAAAACTATAAGACTTAAAAATTGTTTAATTACGTATTTTCCAATCGGACATTCATGGGAAGATCTGAAAAGGTTTTGGTAATAATTGGACAACCGGAAGTAGAAGATTCTTGAAAAAAAATCTTCTAAATATTATTTTTTGAAAATTTTTCGTGGTAATATTAAAGAAAATTAAATTCTCTATCTGATACATTTAAATATTTTATTATATATTCCATAGATTTAGAGATAAAAGAAGTATAATATATAAAATAACGTTATAATAAATTTTACAGCCGAAAGGATGCCATGGAAAATAGTTGACCAGTTGAACTGTTTGTAACTGACAGATAAATGTCAGTGTCAGAAATTCATAGATATTACTAAAGAGTTTTTCTGGGAAGTACATATACATTATATTATTTCTTAATGTATTAGTAGTTAAATATTTAAGATTATAGGTCTATTACATATATCCTTCAAAAATTCAGTCAATCCTGACAATGAATTGGAAACATTTCGAAAAATTAGAAGAGGGCAAAATTTCTTCATATAATGAATTTAAAATTAAACAATCTAAATATAAGGAATAGATATATGTAAGTACAATTTTTGGTGTAGAATGTAGGTATACAAGAAATGTTAAATACAATAGGGCGCCTTGACAAGCAGATATGGGGACTCATGTCAGAATGATAGCTAGTAATTATGTATATAGATGTATCATAATTTCTCATTCTAAATTTAGTGATTTTCCAATTCCATATGGTTTATTTTCCTCGACAAGTAAATTCCACACTCCTGGTGACAAATTAACTACGTGTATTTAGAAAATCTTGAAATTCTGAATGAAACATACTGACTAATTATCATTCTGAAACGGGCCCCCACATCTGCTTGTCAAGGCCAACAATGTAACATGACTGTTCGCGCCCTATACTTATGTAACCAAAAAAGGAAGTGGCGAGAGGTATTGTGCTGGCCACAACAGATTTTTTTTTTCTCGCAGCTTATTTCAAATATTGTTTTTTTCATAGGAAACATAGATTACCTATCGTACTATAATAATAAACTTTGATTTGCACTTCAAGATGCATTGCCTCTTAAGATTTCGATTAAATGAGTTTTTTAGTTTACATCAGAGGTCATCTTAGATTTGCTTTTCTTTTTTAAAAAATAATTGTACTAAGTGAAATGTTGCAGCGAATTTTCAAATAACTTCTTAACTGTTAAAATTGAATAGTTCATTTACTAGTATAGACAAAAAAAATTCACTAATTTTGTCAGTTTTTCTTCGTTTCTAATACAAAATGGCCCTTTTCTCGGAAATAAGTGAAGATCAGACCTATACTGTTTAAGCTTTTTTGCCCATTTTGGTCAGTACTATATACCCGAAAGTTTTTACCCGAAGTTGAAAAATACCCTGTGTAATTTATATTTATTTTCATTTGTATACTATACCTTGTTTCTCGTTTCCTATTGTTCTACGATTAATAAAGATTTATTTTTGAACAATTATATGTAATTTTTTGAATATTTGTATTTTTTTATTAGTTCATTTTAATATTCTTTAATTTAGTTAACAATTAATTAATTAATTGCAAATTGTTAAAAAAAATAGGGCGTATAATTTGAAGATTGCCACACTTGTTTGAAAACCACCGTCCAGCTCTGCATTGTATTAATATTAATAATTTGCTGCTTATTATAATTTTCGGCAAATTTAAAATTAACTTGGAAAAAGCGAAATGCACGATTTCAGACGTATGTTAAATGTTTTCACTATTTTAATCACATGAAATAGATAAATTGTTTAACAATAGCTAATTTAATTTCGATGAACATGTGAAAATCGGTATTTAATATTAGTAATTTGCTGCTTATTATAATTTTCGGCAAATTTGAAATTAACTTGGAAAAAGCGAAATGCACGATTTCAGACGTATGTGAAATGTTTTCACTATTTTAATCACATGAAATAGATAAATTGTTTTACAATAGCTAATTTAATTTCGATGAACATGTGAAAATCGGTATTTAATATTAATAATTTGCTGCTTATTATAATTTTCGGCAAATTTGAAATTAACTTGGAAAATGCGAAATGCACGATTTCAGACGTATGTTAAATGTTTTCACTATTTTAATCACATGAAATAGATAAATTGTTTTACAATAGCTAATTTAATTTGGATGAACATGTGAAAATCGGTATTTAATATTAATAATTTGCTGCTTATTATAATTTTTGGCAAATTAGAAAATAACTTGGAAAAAGCGAAATGCACGATTTCAGACGTATGCTAAATGTTTTCACTATTTTATCACATGAAATAGATAAATTGTTTAACAATAGCTAATTTAATTTCGATGAACATGTGAAAATCGGTATTTAATATTAGTAATTTGCTGCTTATTATAATTTTCGGCAAATTTGAAATTAACTTGGAAAAAGCGAAATGCACGATTTCAGACGTATGTGAAATGTTTTCACTATTTTAATCACATGAAATAGATAAATTGTTTTACAATAGCTAATTTAATTTCGATGAACATGTGAAAATCGGTATTTAATATTAATAATTTGCTGCTTATTATAATTTTCGGCAAATTTGAAATTAACTTGGAAAATGCGAAATGCACGATTTCAGACGTATGTTAAATGTTTTCACTATTTTAATCACATGAAATAGATAAATTGTTTTACAATAGCTAATTTAATTTGGATGAACATGTGAAAATCGGTATTTAATATTAATAATTTGCTGCTTATTATAATTTTTGGCAAATTAGAAAATAACTTGGAAAAAGCGAAATGCACGATTTCAGACGTATGCTAAATGTTTTCACTATTTTATCACATGAAATAGATAAATTGTTTAACAATAGCTAATTTAATTTCGATGAACATGTGAAAATCGGTATTTAATATTAATAATTTGCTGCTTATTATAATTTTCGGCAAATTTGAAATTAACTTGGAAAAAGCGAAATGCACGATTTCAGACGTATGTTAAATGTTTTCACTATTTTAATCACATGAAATAGATAAATTGTTTTACAATAGCTAATTTAATTTGGATGAACATGTGAAAATCGGTATTTAATATTAATAATTTGCTGCTTATTATAATTTTCGGCAAATTAGAAAATAACTTGGAAAAAGCGAAATGCACGATTTCAGACGTATGCTAAATGTTTTCACTATTTTATCACATGAAATAGATAATTTGTTTAACAATTACTTATTTAGTTTCAATAAACATGTGACAATCGGTATTGAATTTAATAACTTGCCAGGGCCGGCCGGCAACAACAGTGGTGCTCATGTTCTCCGGCACCATTCGTATAATTAAATAGTGATGCTCTGCACCATTGCACCACACACTTAAGCAGTGTCCGCTCTAGGGGCGGACAACCTGGACATTTGTCCAGGTCGGCAAATCTAAAGGGCGTCATTTTGGCTGGGAATGTGACAAAATATTGATAATTATTAATTATCGAAATTTATACCTGTCGATTTTTTGTAAAATAATTAAAAATGCACCTGGTTAACAATTTGTAACTATGTTTTAGTTTTTATTGTTTTGTCCTACTTGAATGTTAATTATATTTCTAAATATACGTTTTTATTTTAATTTAAAACCATTTGATTATTATTTTAAATAAAAGATATATAATATTAAATGTATATGTTTAAGGGGCAGCAATTTGTCTTTTTCTCCGGGGCGACGTAAATGCTGGAGCGGACACTGACTTAAGCGATAAATTATTAGAATTGTTTTAATAAGAATTTGTTATAAAGCTAAAATAATAATTATTATTAGTAATGTAATAAGCAATTTTCCAATTTTGAAATAAAAATTATTTGCATTCGAATTACTTACATCTAGTCATGTATTGTTAATAAAATCCAGGTTATGGGTATTGTACTTGTAGGGTACCTATATATACTGGATATGGAAATGACGTGGCTCGCGTTTCGTCCGCCAATGATTGCGGGCCACTATCGTGTTTAACAAGTGGCAACGTCGCTTACAACTAGTAATCTAGACGTGATAACAATAAAATACGTGGAAAGAGTTCGATAGTGGGGATGAAACAAGCGAAGTCAGTATGCAATGTACTAAGCACTACTGACTGCATGTGCAGTCTGCTGCGACTGCTGTTTTAGTGTACGTCACCGACCGTACACGTGTTGTAGCCTGAAAATCGAAGTCGTAAAAAAAGCTTTTGTTGCAATTTCTTTGAGTAAAATCGTAGATTTCCTGGACTATTAGAAAATAAACCAGTCATGCATTTTTTCAAAATTATATTTTGTATATTATCAGTTTGCCCGACATTTGTGCCTTCTTTGTTTGACGATATATTTTGTTGTTTATTTAATGTATTATTTGTTTTTTAGTGTCACCCTAAGGGGCTTGATTTTAATATGCATTTAATTGCATATATAAACAATATTCCCATAGCATTTTTTTAAAAAGTAATTGGTAAAATGGGTCCATAAACCATAACAAAAAATAATAAAATGTACACTTTATCCTTAAAGTACTTCGAGATATTTGAATTTATTTCCAGGGTCACGGATGACGTGACACTATTGGTATATTTCTAGCGCAGCCTACTGCAGAAACTGGTGTAAAAAAGATAGCTATAGGTTTCTTTAAAAATAAAATGCAGTTATAAAAAAAAAATTATGACTTTTTTGATACCACGAATTGCTTCAAAATTAAACGAACTTTTATTTTAAAAAAATGGTTTATGGGCCCAGTCTGAAGATGTTATAAACTACTCATGGAAAAAATAATAATTAAACAATTTTAAAGATTTTTGTTTATCCCATTATTATTAAATATTTTATCAAAATATTGTGCGACCTTGCCCGTACACTTATATAGGATTAGAATTTAATATAAATAAGTAAATAAATAAAAAATATCATCACGTCACCATGGCTTTTACCCGTTGTCGGGTGTGTCATATCTGCAAATAAGCAGATATCGGTAATGAGACGACATATTTCATCCGGAGGGCGGTTACCAGAGGTCATCGTACGGACACCCAAAGTTGGCGTGAAGAGCGCACCACAGGTGTCATTTTGTGCCATTTATAAATTATAAATATTTTTTTCGGCAGTGGTCGAGCTCGAACTTGGGACCATAAATTCGTGATCCTGATTCGTTGTACACTCAGCTATGCGATCCCATAATTAGAATAAATATTGCTACTTAGGTATCTGACAACATTAGTGCATTCTAATATACAGATTCGTGAATTTGAAGCTTTTTAATACAGAGTTCATTGACACATGGGCGTATGATTTTAATAAATCGCAATTTATGAAGATATGCTTTTGATTTAAATAAAATTGTTAACTAAATCTAATAAACTAAATATTGCAAAATAGGTATTTGTTAATATTAGGGCATTATAGTAGGCAGATTCGTGTATTTTAGGTATTTTTATTACAGAGCTCATCGACATTTTTTTTTTGTTGCGAAAAAAGTCCTTCAAAATGTATGCCTGTCTATAAGTACTTTACACTTCATTCATTTCAAATATTGCCGCAAATTGTCAAGTTGTAAACCTGTAAACATAATAAAACACGGACATTGAGTTTGTGGAACAGGCAGAACAGAAATAATAAATTTAATGGGCGGAGCCTAATTGCGCAGTACAGCTTGCGCAGGAACCAGCTGTACACGCTACAAATTGGAAAAACCCGAATAATTCAAGTATTTAATTTTAAAGAGCAAATTGCGAATTTCTCTGTGAAACAAATATATAAAATAAACTAGTGAAACTAGACGTAACTTTGTAATTTTTATTTTATTTAATTTTAATTTCAATATAACGAATTTGTCAAAAATATGCATACATACATAAAATCACGCATGTCCAACTAAGAGAGTTAGCGCAAACTCGAAAACAACAACAATAATAATAATAATTTCTTTCTTTAAGACAGAGTTCATTGGCACATGTGCGGAAGATATGAATAAATTGCATTTTATAAACATATGGCTTTGATTTACACAATATTGTTAACTAATTCTAATAAAATAAATAGGTATTGCATAATATGAATTTGACAATATTACAGCATTCTAATAGTCCGATCCACACTATAAGGCAGTCGTAAAGAAAGTATATATTTTGAAAATTGGGATTTTTATATAAGAAAGTATGTACAATCCAGTGGTGCTATTGACAAATTTGTACCTCTACCAATTTTTGGGTAATAAATGATCACCGATTAATTGGCGGGAGGTACGGTTTTAATTTTATCAAAAATCGATTCCCCTTGTCAAAATACATAATGTGTACCAATTTTTGTCAAAATATTCCTATAGATACATTTATATTAAAAATTGCGATATCTCCTATATTAGTATTAAAATTGCGAGGTAGGTGGCAATGGTGACATACAAGTGGATTAGTTGAGTAGAGGGACAGCCCATATCATTTTTCCGACTCTTTTTTCCTAGAAATTGTACTTAGAGATATTGTTTGACTAAATTCCAAATTAGGAGAAAGTGCTCTTGCATTGTAAACGGTGTCTTATTCATAGTTAGTTGCATTTCATTCGCTGAATGACTATTGGTGATAGCAGAAAAACAGAATGAGTGAGATAAATAAAAGTAGACAAAGTGCTAAGAAAAAGCCTAGGAGCTGGAGAAATCGCATGAAAGAGTAAGTACTGTAGTATATACAAATAATATATTAATTAAAAAAATATTCCCTATTTTATTCATTTAGCGTACGAGCTGCAAAGAGAATTAAATCTTGTTCCATGGATTTTCCATTAGATCTTCCTAGTGTTAGTGCATATGAAGAAACACCTCAGAATTTTGAAGGAAATATCGATGATTCAAGGTAAGAACACATTTTAAAGACTTTTTAATTTTTTAAAAGAAAACTCCGGAAGAAATAGCAATAGTTGAAAAAAATACTATAGGCTAGGCAAATAATCCACTTTGGAAAGAGGAAAAATCGCATAGACTGACTGCATCTAACTTTGGAATTTTGTGCAAACGGCGAGAAACAACAAATGCCATGAAACTATCCCAAAGATTGATAAATGGATCATACTTTTTTTTAGCAATATGTTGGGAAGTAGAACACGAACTAATAGCCAAAAAGGAATTTGAAGTAAGTCATAACTTTTTGGTAAAAGACTGTGGATTTTTTATTCATGAAGAACATTCATATTTAGGAGCATCTTTAGACGGAGTAATTGACCAAAATACTATTGTAGGAATAAAATGTCCATACTCCATACAGACACTCGCTCCAGAAGAAGCAGTTGAGCAAAAAAAAATAGTTATGTAGTAATGACAAATAATATTAAATATTGAAAGAAGCTTTCAGAACTCATAATAATGAAATAAAAACAATATTTGGGAATAGTTCTGTTATTCATTCATAATTTTTCTGTCTTTTAACTATGTATGTTTTTTATGTAACTTTTGATCTATGTTACCCTCTTTCTGTAAACTTGTTGTCTTGACTACATGTATTTTGTTATTTGTTATTTACTCTTTACCTGATGAGGACAGCACTACGCTGTCGAAACGTCGTCGTTAAATAAAATAAACAGAACTATTCCCAAATAATTTTCAAATTCAGGGGCAATTAGCCATAATCAAGAAAGATTTTTGTTATTTTATAGTATGGACACCTTTGGGAATATTATTTCAATAAAAATTCATATGTTCTATACTTATACTTTTTTTTCAGATCGAAAAGCGTGAAAACTTTTGGAGAACTAAAATGCTTCCCAAGCTAACAAAATTTTATGAAGAAAATATGTTAAAAATTCTAATTTCCAAATAAAAATAAATGATGCATACTTTTTTAAATTATGTAAATACTTGTGTTTATTTACCTGTATCTATATTAAAAAATAATTAATTACAATCGCTTAAGATGGATTATTTTTATAAACTAATTGCATTTATAATAATGATATTATAGTTATATTACATTTATAATTTTTGTAGAGAATATTTTATTTTTACTTATTATTTTTCATAAAAAAAGGCCCACCAATATATACATAAAATATCATTAACATTTATTTTTTATCGATAAAGTACAACGCATTATTGAACACACTGTACATAATAATTATCGGATACCTATATTTAATTTATTGTTCCATCTTCTAGGTTTGTAAGATTCACTGACTGAAACTGTTCAAGTGTCCACGTGGACTTGACAAAATATGTCATATTTTAAATACCCAATAGCGAAATACATTCAACCAATAATACACAGGCCTAACCAGTATCGTTAGACCCCCGACCTACTTCAGCTTTTATATCTTTCTTGTTTGCGGAATCTCCTTTTCTAACTTCATGAAACGTTAGTCGTAACTTATATCGTAATAGTTTCACATTTAGAAAACAGTGAAACACCCTCTCCAAATGGGAAAATTTTTGAGCGGTAATACACCCTTAATAAAAAAAGATTAAACTTTGTGTATGTATTTGAATATCTGTTATTATTTATTGTAAATGAGCATTTTGAAATATATATTTATTTTGGAAATTTGATTTCATAAATATTGTTTTACTAAAATATTTAAAAATCTTTCAGAACTCATATTTCAATTAAAAAGGTTGTATCATCTTAATTGTTTTACTAATTTATTCATAAATAATAGATCAGTCTAGTAAATATTTTGAAAATTGGGATATTTATATAAGAAAGTACTTAGAATCCATTGGTGCTATCGACAAATTTGTACCTCTACCCATTTTTAGGTAACAAATGACCACCTATTAATTGGCGGGAGGCACGAAATTGTTCATTTTTTTTCAGTGCAGGCCCCTTCATTAAGGGGCTTGATTTTAATATGAATTTAATTGCTCATATAAACAATATTCCCATAGCAAAAAAACTGTATCGACAGGTATAGAATGGAATCGATTCACGTTCCACAATCGAAAAATCAGTAAAATGGATCATGCGCAGTGGATTGAATTGCGATATCTCCTATATTAGAATTTTTTAAATTATAAATGAACCTATAGGAATATGTTACCAAAAATTGGTACACATTATGTATTTTGGCAAGGCGAATTTATATGTATTTGACAATATCATTCTAATAGTCAGACACGTGAATTTATGGCTTGTTTAATACAGAGATCATCGAGACATTCGCGTAAGATTACATTTTATAAACATATGGCTTTGATTTACACAATATTGTTAAATAATTCTAATAAAATAAATAATGCCTCATATGTATTTAACAATATATTTAGATGGAATAATAAGGCGTAATTAAATTTTTTGAAAATTGAATAATTTTTTAGATGACACATATGATTTTTTATATAGGAAACTATGTTGGAAATAGTCTCT